>JANKKB010029399.1:0-22908 GCA_026225775.1 Bursera palmeri | reverse complement strand
GTAGTTTTCGTTTCAGTGATTGATTCTACAATTTGGTTTTTTTTTTTTTTTTTTAATTTCGCCGCTTATTAAATGCCAACAATTTATCAAAAGAAATAAATAAAATTTAACGAATTGTTTGTCTGGTCGGCTATGTATGCTGTGTAATTGCAGGTTTTGTTAACTATATGTTTGGATTGAATGATGTACTCGTCTAGAGGGAGTAATGCGTACGGACAGCAGTCATACGGTGCTCAATCTGCTTATGGACAATCTGTTAGTTCCTTTCATTATTCTAAACAGCTAATTAATTGCACTTTTTTTTTTTTGAAGATTTCCACTTACATGGCCGTAGTCTTGGGTAAATTTTTGTGGGTTTCGTGTATAATGTATTTTAATAATCTTTAATATTGCAGCTGGGACCTGGTTATTCTGGGAGTTCTGTTGGAGTACCAGATGGAGGCGCTCAAGTTTCGTTATCCGCTCGGCATTCTTCAATGCTAGGTGGTTCTCAGGAGGCAGAAGTTGGTGGGTATAGAGGCCATTCTGTAGCCGCACCTCATTATGGAGGACAGTATAGTTCTGTCTATGGTTCTGCTTCTTTAAGTGGGGCACAGCAGGTTAGTGATTTTAATCATATTCTCTGCGTATGTAGTTATCGAAACCATACTGCAATTTTATCAGGAAAAACTGTGGTCAGTCAATTTCAAGTGCGGTATCATATTTATAGTCCATGTTCATCTTTTTATTTATTGTAGTTTTTATAATCTTTTTTTTTTTTTTTCAGGTTCCTGCTATAAGTGTCAAAGGGGCTGGATCATCAGCTTTGGAAGGTCGTGGTGGCTATGCATCAGCTATATCAGATTCACCTAAATTTGCGTCTAGTGACTTTGTTTCATCATCAAGCCACGGATATGGAGTTAAAAGTGATCAAATATATGCTGAGAAGATTCCTGACTATTCTGCGATTGACAGAAGACAATATGGTGAACGACAGAGTGCTTATATGGGAAGGGACTTACAGAGTGAATCAACTGGACGGTTTGCTGATACGGTCAGTTTTGGTCACCAACATCAGGTGTTATATTTTTTGACAATATTTTTTTAAAGTTTCTATTAGTTTATAGCTCATTCTCACATAAATTTTGCTTCAGAATGGCCTTTTCTAGTAATTTTCTTGGTAATCTGAAATTTATTTCCACATCTGTTTGTCTCAGCCTGAGATGTGTGACCGCATTGATCAGGCATCACTGCTTAGACAAGAACAATTGTTGAAAGCCCAATCTTTGCAATCAACGTCTCTTGATGGGGGTTCCAGGTATTTTCTCGTGATAGATATTTACTGCATGACCAATTCTAATGAAGCTAGATTTCTTATTGTAAGATACCAGTGATGATTGCTGTTAACTCCCTTTCCTTAGTAAATGAATGGACCTATCGATATGCTATAGGCATATACCTTAGGATGATAGTTTGTTGACAGCTCTGCTAGATGGTAATTTATTTCTACACTGAGTAGTAACAAATTTCTGGCAGACAAGCTGATTATCTTGCAGCTAGGGGTACTGCTAGTCGTCATTCCACTCAAGATCTTATGCCTTACGGAGCACGAATGGATGGTGATCCTCGCAATTTTTCGATGCTTAGTGCTTCTTCATATAGTGGACAACATGCTTCATCAATATTAGGGGCAGTTCCGAGGAGAAATGTGGATGACCTCATTTATCCGCAAAGTTCTGCAAACCCCGGTTATGGAGTGAGTTTGCCTCCAGGTAGGGACTATGCAACGGGAAAAGGACTTCATGCCACATCTGTTGAGCCAGATTATCCTGGTAGTATGTTTTCACGTGGTGGTCATCCAAGAATTGATGAGCACAAGGATGACAGAGCAAGCTATCTTCGGGAGTTTGAGCGAAGGGAGGAGGAGCGTCGTCGTGAACATTTACGTGAGAAGGAGAGAGAAAGAGAGAGGGAGAAGGAACGAGAACGAGATCGACAACGAGAACGAGAACGACAAAGGCAAAGAGAACGAGAACGTGAAAGGGAACGAATTTTAGAGCGGCGAGAGAAGGAGAGAGAACGAGAGCGCAAACATGGGATTGAAATTAAGCGTGAACGAACTCCACCAAGAGTCTCTAGGGATCGCCATGGTCCCTCCTTGACAAAGGAGAGAAGATCCTTGCAACGAGAATCACCACGTCAAGAAGTACAACATAGGTGGATCTTGATGTTTTATTTTACGTCCTTCAGTAGATCTGAATATGTAGTCCCTGTGTATCTTGCAGTCTTCATAACTAACTTGGTGTTCTGTTATGCTGAAGGCGACATTCACCTGTTAAAGAAAAAAGGAGAGAATATGTCTGCAAGGTAAAAGAAACAATACAAGAGCTTCGTCATGCGATGATATAAGAACTTCTTCCTCTTCAAGGATCTTCTCTTTTCTCTGTGGAATTTGTCTTCCATCTCGATCATTCTTATTATTCCTTTCATTTGACATCTTCTCACTAAAGTGCTACTGACCTTGGCTCAGTGTTTGAGTGTTTCTACTTGGATTTTCACAGCCTAGATAAATTCCTAATATTTTGCTTAAGGCGGGATACTCCTCTTTTTATATCCTTCTTGCTCTTCTTTTTTGCTTCAGTTCTGTCGTCTTCCTGGGATTTTTCTTTCTTGATTCTGTCCAATTGGGCCTTTTTTGCACCTTGGCACCTCACCCTTCTTAGAATAACCTCTCCTATTCCTCTATTGCTTTCACTCTCTTTTAGCTCTTAAAATGAAACTGCATTGATCTCTTTCTTTTCTTATGTGGACATTGTTGCTAAACTTTTCTAGCTTCCAATTTTAGGCATGAATGTAGAAATTGTGTAGCATTATATTTTCAAAGCTGAGCTCGCGGTCATTAATTATAGCTGTTACAGCTTTGCAATTGAGAAATTTTCTTTGTAAGAAAAGAGAAGCAACTGAATAGAAGTTGAGAACTTTCTAGATGTTTTTGCACATTAGTATATTCTTATTGCTTAATATGTTTCCTGCCTGAATATTTGTATGGTTCATTCCGACTGCTGTATAATGCTATCTACTCGCAGGTTAACTCATGTAGTTTCGTAGATGTAGAGAGAGATTATATGTCAATAGATAAGCGATATCCCAGACTTTTTGTACCTCCAGAGGTTTCCAAGGTATGTATTATTTGTTTCTTTATCTGATAAAAAACTATCTAATTTATATTCACTGGATGAGATATCAATTTAGTTGAAAAATTGTTTTAACTTGTCATTCCAATGGTTTTAGGTTGTTGTGAACTGGCCAAAGGACGATCTTAAACTTTCTGTTCATACTCCTGTTAGGTAATCATTCCCTTGAGGTTGTAGTTTAAATAGCTTTTATCAATTTTATTTTGTATTATCTAGAATATTTATTATAGTATGGTCTTTTTTGGTTCTCTTTTCCTACTTTTCAACTATAAAAAGGATGGTGGTTTTCAACATAGTTCAGGATATTTGTAATTTTATTTGTCGATGTGACTTTGAATGCTTCAGCTTGTACCCAGCCTCGTTGCTGGACTAGAGGACTAGAAATGAATGAATTTTAAGATCTCAGATTGATGGTTTCAGATTTAATTTTTGCGGGATTCTATATGTTCTTTGCTTTTCTTAAAACTTTTCTGTGGCCAAACTGTAATACTCTAATACCTTGTGACACGGAACAGTTTTGAGCATGATTTCATTGAAGAGGAGAGTGTGGTTGACCCGAAAGAGCCTTCGATCAAGCTTTTGACTGAAGAACAGCCAAAATCAGAACATGGAAGTGCGTTATGGAATGCAAAGGTAGGTTTGGTAGTAATTTTTCGTATTTTCATTCCACCTGATTCATTCTTACTCGTGCATTGCATAGTGCATTTTGAAGATCATGTTTCATGGCCTATTTTATAAATCTTAAGGAAGAATGCCTTGCATTTTTGTTATTTTCTAACATCAGCATATCTACACAAGCCCATTAGTATAAGCTGAATCACCCTACGTCATCTTTCTTTTGACTGAGCTGAGCAGCTTGTCTATTGCTCCATTTACCTTTTATGTATGGCAATGCTCACATCCTGTGCTTCCTGGTAGTACTGCTATGCTTTAATATGAATAACCAATTCTATAGTTTCTTATTTTGAATAATGTATCCTTCTGTTCCCTGTTTTCAGATCATTCTGATGAGTGGACTTAGTAGGAATGCACTTGACGAGCTCTCATCTGAAAAAAGCTCTGATGATCGCATTCCTCACATCTGTAATATCCTTAGGTTTGCTCTTCTTAAGAAGGACCATTCTTTCATGGCAATTGGAGGACCATGGCTTTCTGCTGATGGTGGGGACCCTTCAGTTGATGATTCCTCTCTGGTTCAAACGGCCATTAGGTTTGTATTGTCTGTTATTCCTTTGATTGAATTAGTATGTTGGAGCGTGGTGCTTTTCTCAACTGCACTGGTGAAATTTACGTTGTAGATACGCAAAGGATGTGGCTCAACTTGATCTGCAAAATTGTCGTAATTGGAATCGGTTTATTGAGGTAGCAATTTTTTCCTTAGAATCGTTACTTAAATTAGAATTTTGTGGATGCATTATAATATGTAAAATTGCTGAAAGACTGCTTTTTTGGTGACTTTCAATACCTTGTTTGATATTGTTGGTTTCTGACATTGTATGGATTACTGAGATGGGTTTCTTGAAGTTAGAAAGATAATTTCAAGTGCTTGCTTGTTGGGCAAATGCAGATCCACTATGACAAAGTTGGCAAGGATGGACTATTTAGCCATAAAGAAATAACTGTATTTTTTGTTCCGGATTTATCTGAATGTCTCCCTTCGTTGGATGCATGGCAAGCCCAATGGCTTGCGCACAAGAAGGCCATTGCTCTGAGAGAACGTCAAGTCTCTTTGAGAAAAGAGGTTTGCTGTTTCCAAATCCTGTTCTTTTAGTGTTTGTAATGCTCATTTGATTGTTTAAAGAAAATCTATACTTGAGTAGACACAAATATGATTGTGCCTCATATGTCTACATGTGTGCACATCCATTTATCATATGCATTTGCAGGCTCACATGCACTCACAAATACAAACTTGGTTCTTATTTACTGTTTGCAAACCTTTTTTCTGAAACTTTTGTTCATTTATGGGGAAAGTAACATAAGATTATATCATTCTTCTATGGTTGTCAGGCATGCTGAAAATCTTAATGATTTGTACATTTGTGTAGTTTATGAGTTTTCTATATGAAGCTTCATTTTGGAACTCTTTGTTGATGGGATTGCTATCAAGAAACAGTCTCTCCAATAAATGTTTGGGGGAGTTCATGTTCTCATAATTCCAGTGAGACCTAGTCCATCATGTAAACGTTCATAATTTGCTCTACCATAGTGTTTTAGCTGATAATCCCAGTTTAGTGAATTCAAGGACACCATGTAAACATGATATCCTGTTTGACAACCATATGGTGTACATTTAGTCCTGAGCTGATCTTAGCAAAATAATTAACCAAGAAAAGAACTGTAGAATTAGATGTAACCTGTTATGTCATTGACATGGATCTACCACTTGAATAATTCTGTAAATGTATTAAAACTTATATATTGTATCCTTCTTATTGATTATGTTTTTTACTATTATTGTATGCATTGTTTTAAATCAAACAGTTAGTCAGTTGGTAGTGTAAGAAGTAGAAGGTTCCTTCGAATAACAGGGTTGGAAAATTGTAACAGCTTGGAGTTGAGTTACTGTTGATTGATTTTTCTTGTAGCTAAACAAAAGCAAGATGGATTTATTATCTTTGTTGCTAATATAATATTATCTTTTCTTTCAGAGATCTAGAGAGAAGGATGGACTAAAAGGTAGATTGAGTATATGAATTCCTTTTTAGTTCATTGTCTTGCAAAATTTTGCTATTTTTGGCATCAATGACCAAAATGAAATCACTAAACTTTTTGTCTATTCTTTGTTTAAATTAACAATTTAGAGAAAGAAATGGACTCCTCAAAAGATGTTGAAAGGGTAGAGAAATCTGGAAAAAAGAAAGAGTCTCCATCTTCTGGACAGGCAGTGGATATTGGCCCTGATATGAAAGGAAATGCAGTCAGCCAGAAAGGTAATGGAACTGACAAGAAAGTTGAGAAAACAGATGGCAGTGAGACAGGCATGGAAGGGAAAAATGTTGAGAAAAAAGAACAGGGGGAAGCTACTGGTGCTCAGACAGTTGGCAGTGCAATGCCTGGAAAGAGAAAGATTATTAGGAGGATTGTAAAGCCGAAGGTTGTTGGGAAGGGAGCAGGTTCAGAGAATAGCGACAGCATTCAGAATAAGAAGCTCGATGAGAAGGATGCTATAGAACAGAAGAATGAAAAATTAGATATTTCAAGTCCGCAGGAAGAATCTGCTGCTGAGCCTGCTGGAGTTAAAACTTTTACTAGAAAGAAGGTTGCGAAAAAAGATCCGATGGAGGAAACTGCTCAGGATGATGACAAATGTATTCAGCTTGAGGTGAAAGCTGAGGATATGGGCTGTTCTGATGATAAGCCAAAGGATAATTCAGATCTCAGCGGCACTGCAGCTCCTCAAGAAACTACTGGGAAACCAATCAAAAAGAAGAAAATAATTAAGAGGGTGCTAAAAAGGAAGGTCACTGGAAAATCTAATGATTTGGTTGCTGAGCCTAAGATAGATGGTGATGGGGATCTGAGAAAGGAAGTTCAGACAGAGAATGAAACAGAAAATACAGGGGGCCAAGCAGCTGATGCAGAGAATGAGGTAAGCAAGATTAAGAAAACTGAGAAACAAGATAGTGTGGCTAATTCAAGTAAAAATGAAATCAAGGATGTTAAGGAGGATGAGGAGGATGGAAAGGTGGCTGATGCGGAGATGGAAACTGGGAAGGAAAAAGTTTCTCCAAAGGATAGTAATAATGGCAGGAGGGCAAAATCTAAAGAAGGGGAAAAACCAAAAGATGAAAAGGTGAAGAAGGATACAGATGGAAAAGATGACTCTAGGAGTAATTCAAATAAAGAAGTGAAAGAAAAGAGAAAGCCTGAAGAACCTCCTCGGCATCCTGGACTGATTTTGCAGACAAAATGGAAGAAGGACTCTAAAGTAGGTAGATTATATCCTGAAAACCACTGTACTGTGTTAGCAATTATGTCAGAAGAAGAAAAAAAAACCCTTCAATGTGTATTGCATCTAACATAGTGCTGGTATTTCTTTGTTTAATTGTGCAATTCTACTGTTGCAGTTGCGTTCACTGTCTCTCTCCCTGGATTCACTTCTGGACTATACTGATAAGGACATTGAAGAATCATCTTTTGAGGTAACTTGTCCCGCTTTCTCAAAATTACCTCTTACATGCAGCGTTTCTAATTTATAAACTCCCATCCAGGCCTTTTTTCCTTTTTCTTCTGGTTCCCACAATACTAAAAACATGCCAACCATGTTCTTTATGTTTTTGCAGCTTTCACTATTTGCGGAAACGCTGCATGAAATGCTTCAGTATCAAATGGGCTGTCGTCTTTTAGCATTTCTCCAGGTTGGTTTTTGACTTGATCCATTGGATGTTTATTCTTTGATTTTTCATAGGCATCTTTATTAATGTACTTGTTCTGTGTAGAGACTGCGAATAAAATTTCTGACCAAAAGGAATCAACGAAAGCGGCAACGGGATGAAATTCACGGGAAGGAAAATGGCAAAAAACTACTTGAAAAGCGTCCAAAGACAAATGAGCTTCCTGTGAAGAATAGTGGGTCTGAAACAACAAATGCTGTGCAACCAGATGAGGGGAAAACAGTGGTCAAGGAAGACACTTCAGCTTCCCATGCTGATGAGTCAAAGTTAAAAGTGGAAACAGAAGAAGAAGAAGATCCCGAGGAAGATCCCGAAGAATATGAAGAAACGGAGGACGGAAGTTCTCAAAACAACTCTTCTGATGAGGTGCGACCTACTACTTTCTGTCAACTTTATTTTTCTTCTATAACTTTTGTGTTAATCTTGAGAAAAAAAAAGTTCTTCTAATAAACCAGGATCAATTGGGGATATCTGAGATGAATATTCTGTGACAGAGTTCCATGTCTGGAATGTCAATTTACTTTGTAATTATATCAATGTGCTTTCAAGTTCTTACCTTTATCTGAATTTATTTTCGTCAACAGAGATTTAATTTAGGAATCTGTCTGGCTGATACCATTGTATATCCACACCCTTAAAACTAACTAATCTTTTAACAGAATGATGAAGAGGAGACTAAAACTGATGCAAATGCTGAGCCTGTAAAAGAGGCTGAGAATGGAAAGGATGAAGCAGATAAATCTTCCAAGACACAAACTAAAACAGAAGATGTGGAGACGAAACACAAGTCGGATGTTCATATGTCTGAAGAGAAAGAGAAAAAGGTCGAGACAGGGAAGAAAGATGATGTTGATAAGGAACTATTACAGGTATTTTCCTGCAAACCTTTAGATTCTTTCCTTGCCTAATCACTTAAGCATGTCATGTTAAGTAGGAACAAGGTTTGGTTGAGTGGCTAGGGACCACCTTTTGTTGTAATCAAAATGTCAGCGATCGAGACAGAGACCACTTATTTGGGCTATTGTACCCCAGTAATTTCCTATCATACCAAGGTTGTAGAGTCAAGCAACTCTTAATTTAAACTTGATGCCGATTTGGAAGCTTAGGGAGATCTTTAGGTTTTTTTTTTTTTTTTTTTTTTTTTTTTTTTTTTTAAATATTAAAAAAGAAGCAAGTAGCACTATTTATTTGCCTACTGACTTGTCTCATCTGATTCAGGCTTTCAGGTTTTTTGACCGGAATCTAGTTGGCTACATAAGGGTGAGTAAAATCTTTTGTTTACCTTATCCTGTAAAAATATTTTAAGAGTTGTAAGGAGTATTTGTTTACTTTTCAGGTTGAAGACATGAGATTGATTATCCACAACCTGGGGAAGTTCCTCTCCCACAGGGATGTCAAGGTGAGAATTTGAATGCTGCAAGTTATTTTCTGGAACTTTATTTTATATATATGCGCAGCCTATTGAGATTTATTTATTTTTACTTAAATTTACATTATTTGATAGCCGTTCATTTTCTAATCTAATAGTGGAAAAAGCTGTTAAGTTGGTATAAAAAAAAAATCATCATTTAATTTCTTTTTCCTACCTATGAACTTTAATAAATCAATAGCTACCAAATAACCAAATAGTATATAAAATTAAGGAAAAAAAATTAAGTTTTAATAGTTTAATCCAATATATATATATTATATGTTTAAATGTATGTATGTATGTTTGAATGATTTTACAAAATTAATCCCGAATTATGAAAACAGTACTCATGCTTTTGGATCTATTGTGAATCAGGAACTTGTACAGAGTGCGTTGCTAGAGAGCAACACCGGAAGAGATGACCGAATTCTGTATAATAAGCTAGTGAAAATGTCCGTCTGATTACCCAGAGATTTCTGGGTTCATTTGTCTAATTCGAAGTGAACTCCTGAATCTTAGTTTATCTGACATATATCCCTAAATGGCAATGGAATTTTCTATCATATTTATAGAGGATTGTTATTTGTCTTCATCAAGCCTGTTTCTTGCTACCTGTAAAGGAATAAAAACGTGTTCATCCTATTGATCGACGATGAAAGTTTGTTATCTAGTGCGGCATTAAGTTATGGATGCTGCTTCTGCATAGAAAATCTGCTAAATACATCCTTTTTCATAAACGTTCTGCATAAGATGTTTTCGTGTAATGAACATGCATTTGTGTTATGATTGGTGGATGCTCATTCATCCATTCCATTGTGGAGAAGGTTTTTCTGTTAATGGTGTTATGGTAAACTCCTATGCATGGAAGTTGGAAGGTAAGTTGTGAATCTAAGTTGTACCGAGAATTTCTGGGACAATGCAATGCATCAAATATGAAAAGAATAAAAGGACTTGATAAAGGAAAAGGCGAGAGATATGTAGTTCTTAGTTCTCTTGTTAGCGAGATTAAATGTTTGATGGTTACATTGGCCTAGTAATATAAGCAAAGCAATCATCGTTGGGTCCCATACGCAAGGGATGATAATGAATTGAACAAACAATAATAAGAAGGTTATAGGAAGGTAACTAATTAAACAGACTCAAATGAATGGCACAAGGAAGGTAACATGAAGGTAATAGGAAGGTAAATAATCTAGGA
The DNA here is from genome assembly GCA_026225775.1 of Bursera palmeri. Lineage (NCBI taxonomy): Eukaryota > Viridiplantae > Streptophyta > Magnoliopsida > Sapindales > Burseraceae > Bursera > Bursera palmeri. Next base: position 12,729 of record JANKKB010029399.1, on the reverse strand, counting down.
CTCAAATGATTTAACAAATTTCTGGCAAAGAAATTTTGAGGACAACGGTGGGAGTAAATCAAATACTCAATGACTGATAGCTTAAAAGATTTGTTCACAACTGTCCATCTCAAGAAGAGATTTCATTGCTTGTTTTTTCACCACCTTTCCATACACACCCCTAGCCAACTTCATTGCTCTTTCCATCTCCACAACTCCACTGCCACTTCTCTTCAATCCTGCCCTCAAAACCTTCATCACTCTCTCATCACTTCCCACAGCTTCCACAACACTATCTACCACAGCTTCCATTGCTGGAATTCTCCTTCCCCACTTCTTCATCAACCTTTCTGAACCATAAGTCTCAGAGTATGCACTCCAAATTGATGCCCTCAAACAGCCTTTCTCTTTCCCTCTTACTACCCATCTTTTCATATTTTCCTCCAACCTATAAACTGCACTACCCACATCTATGCCCCTTTCAAGTCCGATCTCAATCTCTCTCAACTCTTGCTTTGAACCTACTTCTTCTTCAAACTTGCACCTCTTACAATTACAGTGAAACCCCCAAGATTGAGACCTTTCCTTGCGCTTCTCCAGTGGTGAAAGAGTGTCAAAATAGGCAAAAGTTATCTCTTCACCAGCCTTCACATCCCTTGAAGCATGAACTATGACATAGTCACCTACATGTATGCGCCTTGCATTGGGACTACAAGAATGGTTGATAAAGGAAGCTAGTATCCATAACCCAACACCATGAAGCCCTCTGTTCTTCCCCAAAACTTTTGCTGAAACTGCATCCTCAACAAGAGAATTCACATCCAATATGCTCAAAATTTTATCCGCATTGAGTCTTTCATTTGAGTAGCAACTATCTTCTGTCTGAGGGCTAAAGAGAGCCATATCAGGAACCTCAAGCTCATCCTCATTTTCACCACGAGATAATGCACTAATCAAATGGCTAGTCCTTTGACATTTTGTAATAAATTCCATAACTTTATCAATAAAATTCTTCCACATAACCAATTGCTCATTCTCACTTGAATCTTCAGCAGACAATATGCCTCTCTCGGTGGCAATTGCTTTCGTGACTAAAAACGAAGTCCCTGCATCAATGTTCTTGGTGGCAAACAGGCCTCGTCCACTAATCTCAGACCTCTTTATCTGAACGGAACCAATGTATTCAGCCAATTGTGGACACTTTCCACGAAACCCATTTAAGATCCAATCTGAGAGATCAAAGGCACCTGTTCTTGATTGATACTCGAGCTTCTTGCATTTCTCCAGAAACCCGTTAACAGATTCCAGATTTCCACTGGCATGAGCATCAATTAAAGTTGCTTTGAAGCAATCGAAAGCGAGGGAGTATCTGTTCATACTAAGCAAGATTTTACCTTTACATAGAAGAGCCTTGAAGTGGGTAGTCTCAATTTCCAATGCTTGTTCACAATCCTGCAATGCTTCATTGAAATCTCGCAGCCGTGATCGCGCCTCGGCCCTGTTAGAGAAAGCCAAGCAGAGGGATTTGCGGAGCTTGGAAAGTTGAGCTGGGTCCGGGTTTGTTTTCTTGATTTGTTCTTGGCAGAGATTGATGAAGTGAGAGTAGACTTGTACCGCCTCTTTCCATTCTTCTATTAGGAGGAGCTCTGCGGCTTTCAATCTCAGCTGTTGCATTACCTCTTCTGCCGTCTCTAAATGTTGCTTTTGTTCTATTTCTTCGTCTCTCATGCTTGATGCTTGCTGGTGGCTGGTGAGTGTAAGATTATTTTCTTCTCTTCTTGTTTGACTGGTGATGCTTCTGCGGAGATTTAAATTTTAGGTTCTGTAACGGTCACATTACCCTCATCTAATTTTACCTTTTTCTATTCCCCTCTTCTTTAACGGCAACGGCTATTTCGGCTATGTTTATTATGTTATACTTGTGTGTGTACATACATATATTAATGTTTAGTATTATGAAAATACTACATTATTAGATCTGAATATTAAAGAAGAATTTTCATTTATCATTCAAAAATTTTCCGTTTTCTTTGCTTCCAGCACCACTTTTTTTAAAAACAATTTGAATTTTATGTAGGGAAATATCGATTTCTTTGCGAAAATATGAGAGACACAAACTTGATAATACACAAGCCTTAAAGCAGGAAAAGGCTGAGGATTTTAAACCAGAGATTCTGAGAACTACGAGGAATATTTTAATGGCGTCTGCAGCTAACCTACAATTTCTGCACCTTAATTTGTTGGGTATATTTGAACCCTTCCGAGTTCCAATTCTGAGAACTCACAATTTTATTTTTATTTTTGTTAAAAACACAGAAGAAATTCTCTCAGAAACTCTGGTACCATAACCACAACATTATGCTACTAGCGTACCACGACGTTGAGAACCCATTGTTGATCAGAAACTGAAAAACTCAGTATAAAATATTGTACGACCTGAAAAACATTTCAAATTCAATCAGAAATTCAAACACAAGTTCCAAATATGAAAAGTTTATGACAATCTTAGTGTAGTTGATTGTAAAGCGCGCATAATTTTGATTATTGCGTTTGAATCATCTAGGATCTAGGAGGATTGAAGGAGTGGATGGCTCTCTGGCATATTTGTTCTGGCTAGTGCGGTCTGATTGTCGAGAGTCGAGTACATGTTCTACTAAGATCCTTCTTTTTTCTGTACTGTGAATTACAATTTGCTTTTACTTCTGACTCAGGGATGCTCCTTCACAACTACCCCAATTTTAACATGCACCAACCTTTCTATCATGTCCTCTATTCATAAAAAAAAAATCGCCTTCCAACAACAATTTGCGCTTTGGCGATAGAGTTCCATTTTGGGAAAGAAGAAAAAGAGCCGCAAATGCAATTTCATACAAAGATAACAGTGCTGGTTAGTGCAGAGCTGTGAAGCATCTTACAAGACACTGATGACTACCAGGTCAGGAAGCATTTGGCGTAAATGATATGAAACTAGCAGCAGCCTACATTGTACAATTCACGGCACTACACCTTCCCCTCTGAGTTGAAAAGGATGAATCCATTAAATACTCAAAAAGGAAATATCATGAACAAAATTTACAGTATGTTTAACACAAGGTCAACTTAAGTCAGACCTTTACATTAATGGATATCCTTATGTGTGCCCAACGGCATTGTTCTGAGTGGGAAAATATGAGATATCAATCCGAATAAAGTTACCTTGAGCTTCCGAAAATGCTCCAGCTTAAATAACCATTTGATGATGGACATTCCAACTAAATTTCTGGAAGACAAACTTGTTAGAGAGCCCTCCTGTCTTCTGACAGCTATCTATAATGTACCAAAAGTATTTCCTCCAATAAAAATAGGCTCCTCCAGTAAAATTGTAGGAATCTTTTCCTGTACACTTGGAAACAATCAGAAGATTCAAATAACCAATTCCATACATCTCTCCAAATTAAAGATAAAAGCTCAGAAGAGAAGTTTCAAACTACATCCAGAGTTCTGAAAGAGAGTCTCACCTGTGCCATTTGCTTGTAGTTTCAGAGTATAAGGATGTAATAGAATTCTTTTAGTTAATTACTTTTTCAGATAGTACATTCCATCTCTAAGTTCTAGCTTCTCTTCAGAAACAAGTCCAGATAAAAAGCTTTGCAGTTGTTGGAGTGATTTATCATAAGGAGGATCAGCCACACAAAACATCTGCAAGAACAAATGCCCCTCATAGACTATCAATAGGTTCATTTATTTTTATTCAATTAAGATCTAGGGTGTTGTTAAAACCAATCTTACCTTGAGCGTATTATGAATTCGATCTAATGCCATGCTACCAAAATTTGTGAGCATTCCCAAGATAAATTTCTACAACAAACCAAATGTCATTCACAAAGATAGAAAGGACCAACACGGGAAAAAAAATCAAATTGTGCATAAACACAATTGTATATTCACTATTCTTTGTGTGCCAACACTAATATCCAGCAATTGTAAAAAGATAATTGGACAGGAGGCTTTTGGGTTGGGTGGGGCAGCAAGAGAGGAATGTGAGTGGGCGTGTATATTAAAAAATAATTACCTGCAAATATTAAGTAAATCTTTGAGAGGTCAAAGATGTTTTTACAAAATATTCTTAAATCAAAGGATCAAGGATTTCACAAAACTTGGGGAGAATTCCCCCTATAATCCAGCCTCTTGATAAAAACCAAACCACATTCAAGATTTACCTCAAACATAAATGGGACGCCATTTGAAGAACTCTATATTTAACTTGGAAGGTTACTTGTAGAATTTTTTATTTAACCAAGTCAGAATCAGCTGCAAAATATATATATATAAAATGTGGAAGAAAAACAGATAAGCTCTTAGTTACCCTGTGAAGAAAGTAAGATAGATGATTACCCTTTGGCCCTTACAGAGAAACAAGGGAACTTTTCCATCGTCCTGTTGGTTTATTCAGGAATATTGACTAAACACCCTTTTGACTTGCACCAAAACATAAAAATAATAATGTCCCCAGACCTGTCATACCCCATTCCTAATCTGAAGACGAAATGGCTATGTTCCAAGGCAGGCTTTTTTAAGTTCATGAATAATGTGATAATGAGTTCATGACCATATCAGAAGAAATACAATGATTTAAAAATAACACAACCACCAATTAGCATCAAAATAACAGTAAACAAAGAATATTTGCATGAAATCACCTACCTCATATATAGTCATTTCATTACGTAATTGATCCTCAACTGAGGCAATAGAACTCTCTCCTTCCTCATCACCCACTAGCAACTCCTCGCAACTCCCAGTATTACCACCATTCTTGCTACTGTCAACCATGCCTTCCACTAAGGTATATACGTGATCATTAGAGTCTGTACCAATGGATTCTGCAATGATTCCCTGGATTTAAGACAAGTTATTAGGTAACCACTTTACTTTTAGTTCTTGAAAAATATCTTATCAGCTAGTGAAACTTTAATAAATGCCTAGCTGAGTACTAAAATTGAGCACCGCTGTCCAGTGATAGTGAAGAAGAGATACATAGTAAAATTTAAATTAAGGTGGATAATTTATAAAAGGCAACAATTGCTGATGGAGTCTCAAATAATAATGAAAGGAAGGGGAGAAATACTTGAAGAGATTGGAGGGAGAATTAGTCAGAAAATAGAATGAAGAATAATCTTTATTCTCCAAGATCAATAATCAACCATAGCAAGTCTAAAAAACGAAATAATTAAGGACACTTATAGTGCCAAAGCACCTACTTCAACTAGGAAATAGATCCCTACTAAGAAATAATAATTTAATTCCCACTTAATTAGAAAATAACAAAAATAATTACTAATGAGAAATAGAAAACTATTAGTGAGGAATCAACCCCAATTAAAATTCTCTATTTTAGGAAGTCAAATCTCTGACTTTATAAAATCCCTAAAATTAAAAAATAAAATAAAAATTCCTAATTTGTCCTACATCAATCGCCAAATGAAAAATAGTGATTTATACCAATTGACTCATGAAGCAAATTGCTGATAATGAAGAATACTTTCTCTAATCAGTGAAACTAATATTATGAGCCAAATCTACTTCAAGTGAATCAAATAAATCATTTTGGGCAACATCATTCATTCAAGTTACAAAGTCAATTCTCAAGAGGATGTAACTAGTAAAACTAACAGTGTGTATGAAGAGTATTATACACTTCAAGCCTAATTGATAAGATGAAAATATTGAGTGTTCATATTTCAACTCAACTGCAATCAGGGGTTCCTATCAAAACTAAATAAGTGATCTTGGGAAAAGAAAAGGATTTAAACATAGTAATATTAGATTGTGAAACTTAAGAGGAACTTAAACAGACCTTGCTTATCCAAAAATTAATCCTCCTATTCAGTATGTCCACTGGCACCCCAATAGCAGCAGCAAGATGTTTAGACGTCCAACTAATAGTAGAAAACAAAAATGTCACGGTATCACTAAAAACACATTTTAAGAAAATTATTCCCGAAGTTACCTTGTTCGATCCTGAAATTGCATGATAATGGCAGCATGTACGGGAGACACTGTGAACTGCACCTCTCTATCATCAAATTGCAACTCCAACTAAAACAGCAAATCCATATAAACACTGAGAATGTTACCGAGTGATGCAAGACAGAGAGAATGGGGAAAAAATTGGAGAAAACTTCTTCCAAGTTCATATAATGGAGAAACCAAACAAAAGGCATTTGTATCTTGGACCAGACATCACTTGACATAGTACAATTTCAAAAAAAAACCAACCTTTACTGTGCCAAGATTTTTCTTCCAAAGTAGCTTACGAGGGGTCTTGATTTCATTAAACCTTTTTGCATAATCAGAGAGCAACTGATCAACAGGCTCAGGTACAGTCAGGGCCTCATCCTGAAAATCTCCTCAAGATAAGCTAAGAGAAAAAAAGATATTTTCCTGGAAATATACAGTAAACAATGGACAGCAGATAAACATATGAAAACAAGCTGAATTTATATGAGCCAAGACACAAGAATTGATTTGAGTACTAAAAAACTAGAGTGGAAAGCAAGAAGATTCATTAATTGAATGAGTGAATAATTCAATATTCTAGAAGGAATTTTACATAGAACGGAAAGGAGCTGATCATCTTAAAGAAAACAAAATTACTGCCTTGATGTTTTACAATCATGAAGATTTTTTATAATTTTATTACTCTAACAAAGCTTATTCTCCTCACCTGCATTGGAGGCCAGAAATTTGATGATATGATTGTCGCATCAATAATATCAAGAGATATCCCTTTCTCCCCCAGTTCAGCACCTAAGAGTTTATTCAGCGAAGTTAATCAGAAAATTTTCAAATGATTTAATCCTTTCTACTACAATTTTCTGAAAAATCTATTTTATAAATAATCAAAATAGTAGCCCCAAAAGCTCTGCAGAGGCTACAAATTGTACAAATTTAAATATACCAGTTTGCAATTGCTTTGCAGCTGTTATTTTAATATTTGTGTTTGTCCTCTTTGAATCAATCAAATCATTGAGCATAATTTCACACCTCTGCATGCTGCTCTCCCCAAAATGTATCTGGAAATGAAAGCACAACAAAAAGAATGCACATTTCAAGTCATACAGGGATGACCAGGTCAGAATAAAACTAAAGAACACAACTTCACCCACCATATACAAACAAACACCGGAAATGTTGACAAACAAACCACCAACCTTGAGGAGTTCTAAAGTGCGTATCTCTGAGTCTATATCATAATCAGATTTGTTCAGAAGCTTTTCGGCCAGCATAACACGATATTCATTGACAAGCTGGTCCTTTGAACCAATTATGCCAACAATCATGCCCAGTATGTCAACTTTCCTCCGGTTTCGACTACCCTTCAAAGGGTCAGCCTCTACAGGGTCAGGCTCCCAGCTGAAAGGGCATAAATCAGATGAAACCTCATGTAATATGGTATGCAGGGTCTTGACAACTTAATATGAATAAAATCGACCCCATAACTAAAGAAAGCCTAATTACATAGAATTTAGGAATAATTGATAGCAAACACATACTGTGCAGCATTAATCCATGCTTGCTTGTCATCAGAGTTGAAATCATCATCAACACCAACATTCTCTTGATTTTCTTCATCTCTATTTAATTCTTCAAGAAGGCTATCCCCAGTATTTCCCGATCCATTAGGATTCCCACCAGTCCCATCAGTGAGCATGGTTACAATACATTTTATGGTATCTTTCCTTCCCCTTAAGTAGTCTCTTATTGGTTCGCCAACTGCTTCAAGAAAAACACCAGTTGGGTCGATAGTTCGAAGTGCTTTAATAGTTGAAACATATTGATGCAATATGTCATTGGTTGAAGCACCGGCAGTAAGCAAACGATACTTCAGTGCAGAAATAAAAGACTCAACCAGTTTAGAATGTTGTCCAGTATATTCAAGACACTGCTTTAAGTCTTCAATTGCAGGAGAGCTACAACAATGAAAAATTTTTGACACATTAATGGCAAATAATATTTGGTAAATATCACTAAATGCCATCATGCTTTGATTAAATACTGCTTTTTGCAAGGTCAGATAACACCTCATCATTTAATTTTGATCTGTTACAAATTTGCATGAAAAGGAGCAATTTTATAGTCTACTCTGCAAAGTGTAAAAATTGGATAAATTTATGCAACATAGTAATTCCCACAGAAAATGCATTTATGTGGTATTCAACAGCAATCATCATGGATGAAGAATACTAAATCATTCACCCATTCAAAGTCAATATCCACCTAGGAATGCTTCCCACCAAATCTATAAATCAATAATAGAGCACAAAAAGACAGATCATCATGATGCATAAAAATGAAGATACTACCTAAAATCTCTAAATTGTTCATATAATTCACATGTCACTTAACTGTCTCTATATACGCCAATATGGTATTACTCTTTTTCCAATGATTATATGGATAAATTATCATAACGAAAGGAATCAACTGTGAAACATAGCCGCGTAAAACACTGGATCAATATGCAAAAACCATCATGTGTAAATTTGTTACTAACATAACAACAAACCACTGTTACATCTTTTGGTTTCTACAAGTAAAAGTATAGAAATCTTCCACCCATTTCATTGCCCCTGTTCTTAGAATATCATAACTTCCAAAATAGAATGCAGTGCTCAACAATCAACCATCCCCCAGTTTGAAATAAAATTCAGCCCAAAATCAGTGAGCGTTTACACATTTCAAACTTCTATAATTTACCTACAGTGGGGACTTGAGAGAGAAACAAGATAAAGATCACCTCTCAGGATAATCCACAATGATTTCAAATAGTTTGGCTATCCTTAAATCTTGCAATGTTTCATAAGCAAAATACTCTAGCCGCAATTGCCATCTAATGATTCCTTCGGAGGGAGTATCAACTCCAGGACCGCATGAATGCAGGCACGAAGCTAAAGGTGATTTGGGGCCAGCTGAAGGAGTATCACAAGTAATGGAGTCACCAAGATAAGCAAGAAGTGCATTCAAGAATTGAAGAGGTACAACCTGTATGAGACACTCAGGTATGAGAGTCATCTATATATATTACTTAAGAAGAAACTTGTTAATGACATTTTAAGAAAGCTGAAAGAAGGAAAACAACAATGTAAATAACAATTGAAAGAATGATAACGGCAATTATTTGAACTGGTGAACAAGGATAGGAAGGAGAAGAAAGCAATATGAATTTATGGTATAGCACTACCCATCTTTGGGTAGTAAAACCACATGTCCTTTCAAAAACCTAGCAGTCATTTTGTTAATGGCATTCTGCACATTGATTTGGTGAGTGTTTATGACATAAAATACTAGACCAACGGTCTAGAGCCAATTTTGTTAAAAAGCAACAACATTTGTCATTTCAAAATTTAAAATATACTGGTGGCTGTACTACGATGACAAATTATTGAAGGTGACAAGGTCAATGATCCACAATATTACAGTAGGAAAAATACGGAAAGGTTTCCCAAATTTAAGAACAACCTGTATCCATCCTTTAATGGACTTCAAAACAGAACTCCTGTAATCATCACCAGCCAGATTATGAACTTTAGCCTGCCATCAAAGAGGGAAATATGTTGTAACGAAAATTTAAACAAAATACGAACAAGAGGTGAGGTGCACGTGAGAAGCAAAAGTAAAATTTAATAGCTTTAAATATTTATCTTACATCAATGCAGAAACAGACCATCAGAAACAATACTTGAAAATGAATAAGGAAACTCTATTAAACTGGATGAAATACACTGAACATATATTGCATTATTTTTTGTTTTTTTTTTTTAAAGAAAATATCTATTGCATGATATACAATATGCCCACCTTCAAAAGCGAAAATATGGCAGAAGCGTAGGCATTTTCAGCCATAGATGTAAATCCAAGATTTCTAAGGTCACGAACAACCTTGCCAATGTGCTTCACCAATTTGTTCTTCTCTGAAAATTTCCCATGGTTATATTCATCAATATCCATTTCACCAATTTTGTATTTGCCATTTTCATCTAAATCCATGTCATCTCTGTCTAGAGATTCAATTTTGTCCTCTAACTCACAATCCATGATGGTACTTAACTCCTCCAGTCTCCGCTTAAAATACCAGTGGAGTACCTCTGATAACATTGTAAGGAAAGTAAATTAAAACCTTTTTTTTTTTAATTTGCAAGAAAAATATTATTTAAAATATATATGTATATATATTCATTTGGGATAGATCTTGCTCATATATACAACCTAACAAACAATTTAAGATAGACATACCAGGAAAATGCGGAGGAAGGCTAGCCATAAGAACTGAAGATACCATTAACTGATATTTAGCAAGAAGATATACTTGTTCTGAATTTGAATTTTGTTTTCCCTCTAAATAGATTTCCCCGTATGACTGTAAAGCATGAACAAGCATTAACAAGCACTTTTCCTGATACCTTTTTTCCAAAGATATCTCTTCTAAAGCTTTACACAACACCATCTGAACATCACCATCATGGACCTGCATTAAACACTCTAGCCATTATGACACTAAAACAACAGCAAACAACTGCAAATACACAATCTTTAGAAAGATCATGGTTACATACTGAAGATTTAGACTTCTCCGGAACTCCAACTCTGCTATAAGCATCGAAATGCTGCCAAAATTTTGAAACACTAATTTTCTCAAAAGCTCCCTGTCACGAATCAACATAAACCACAACAAAAAAACATCTTTAACCATCCGAAACCCTAGAATCACCAACATTTGTGCATTGCAATATCTTATTAGTGAATTAACACGTTATTCATTTCAACAAACATTTCTAGTAGAAATTGTTTGTTAAAAATAGCAATATGACCTTTGACAATATTAAAAGCATTGAATGAATGTGGAGAGTGCACCGGGTACCTCTAGAGAGCGGAGAAAATGATCACGAACGAAAGATTGAAGGCCGTACTTGCAGAGAGAGTCCACGTGCGACATGAACTCCGGTCTGATGGAGAGATCACCGGCGCCATTGAGGAGAGATTCTGTGGCGGCACAGAAACTGCTGTAGCTATTTATGATTTCTTGGATTGATTTGTCGTTAAGTTTCTCTAAAAGCCCTAGATTAAAGGCCAGTGAAGTTGATTCTTCCATTTCAATTAAAGTGAAGAGACTTTCTCGCTCTAATTAAGAGAAATTTAGCTATACGTGTCTAGTTGAGTAGAAGCGGAAGCGAGACTGTGACTGAGAGAGATGAAAGAAGTGATTTTGCCGCCAGTGGACGCTGAAAATAACTTTTGGTTTATTTATTGGAAAATGTTGACAAATGGCCAAATTTGGGAATTAAACAGAAATTAGTCAGATCCTAGGGCAATAACAAAAAATAGCCCATCACAATGATCTTTGGGTCTATTAGTCTCTCAACTGTTTATCTATCCATTAAATCCTTTAAACCTACTCGTTAAGTCTGTTAATATTTTTTGTAATATTTAAGATAAGATTGATTAGGTAAATCCAAATATTATCAAAAAAATTATTTTTCTTTAGCATCCCTTTAATATGACTATTTCTCCATAATTCTGGTCAAATTTCGAGACCTTTTAAAAACGATAGACTAAAACATGAGAGTGTTTAAGTTTTAATGTAGTTTCAAAAAATTTATAGATTATGATTATTTAATATTAGATGGACTCGATGATATCTGATAATATATGATAAACTATATTGAATATCGAATAATACCATCTGATAGTATCTAATAAGATGTGTTAAATGTCACATGATGTCTGACTGTATTCAATATAAAGTTTTGAGTGTTCAAAGGATTATGTTATAAAAAATTTTTAAAGGTTAATTAAATTTCAATAAAATTCTCTAATTTAGTCACTTTTCAAGTACCCCTTTGAAAAAATCTTTTATCATTTTTCTAGTCAATCTCATATATCTTGACTAAACTACTACTACATCTTATTTTATATTACTTTGTGTGAACTTCATGCTCATTCATATTCTTACCTCAAATTCTTTAAAGCTGGTTGCGATTATGAATAAATTTAGAAAAAACTGTTTGAAGTTGTGTAAGATGAACTATTTTGGTACGAATTTTGAAAAAAAAAATTAGAATGAGTTGACGCTGAATTAGATTTTAAAACTTGTTTTATAACATTGAGTCCATCAATCCATTGAGGCCAACAAGCAAACCATTTAGCCCGTGATAGGTCAACAAGCTTAGGCCATGTTGACCTACCATTGTCGTGATTGACGAACAAGACATCATCCTCTCCAACAAAATTTTAATTTTTTTTGGCAATTTCATGACGCGTAACTATCTAAATCAATCTATCCAACTCTATATTGCATCATAATCAAACTCCAAAACATAATTTCATCTAAACACAATATTCAATCAATTCATACCCAAATCCTAAAACTCTTTCAAATCAATTCAGAATAACCCCTCAAACTTAGCGAATTTTCATAATTTCCCCTATTTATTTGAATGCACCTTCAAGTTGGTTGGAATTGTCTATTTACTCTAAACAATTTAAAATTAAATATTAACAATTTATTATGTTTTTAACTTGTTAAAGTATCACAAACTGATATTCGACGAATGGATTGTTGGAATACAACAATTAGTGATATAAAAAGTATATGTATATAAATAAATAAATAAAATATTATATGAATAAGTAAAATAAACAATAATAAAAGACTAACTTGTAGGAACGGAGGCTTGTATATAAAATACAATGTCCTAAAACAGTATTTCT
>JANKKB010029398.1:0-17929 GCA_026225775.1 Bursera palmeri | reverse complement strand
GGATCGCGCAATTTTTCTTTGTATAGACACCATACGAATAGTCATTTGGTATGATACTTTAGTTTCTATAATCATCTCAAATTGTTAAGGAAAATGAAACAAGTAGCCAAGTTGAAAAGGTTATTTGAGTTTTACTCAAACTCTTGTTTTTTTTGGACAATTTGACTATTTGATTGATGATTTTAATTTTTTTTTTCACAATACTCATAAAGTGTCAAACTATTGAATAACTTTTACTCAATAACTCAAACACTTATTAGTGCATTTATAAAAAAAAATTTAAAATTTAGTTAACCAATAATATATACATATATATTAAGATTTGATTCAATTTCAAAATAAATCCCAATATTTGGCTACTTTTCTTAAGTAGATTATCTTAAATTACCCATATATTCTATTGTTTTAAGTTTTAAGTTAAAAAATAGTGAATGGTGACCCTCTGTTGATTTGCTTATACAAATTACAATTAAAGTCGCAAAAATAAGAGCTTGAATATAGTTTGTAAATAATCTAAGGAACATGACAAGTATAAGAACCACTAAGAGTGCCAAAAGAACAAGAATAACAACTATTAATTCATCGGCTAATATATTCTTGAAAATTCAAAAAGTCAATGAAGAAGGTTTTGTGTATTTTCCCAAATTGTTGTCACTTGAATAATGTGTTGATGGTCAAGATCAAAGTGGATGGGGATGGGGATGGGATGTCAAAATCTTTCATATATGGTTAAGTAAGATCACTAAGAACCATACATATACTCAAAACCTAGAGAATACCATTCTGTGTGCCACTGTTATAAGAGATCTGGAGAATGGAGGCCGTGACTTAGTTCCTCATAAAACTTGGAAAATATAATGCACCTTATTGCTTTGTGTTAGTACAATTGTACAGTGAAGCATATTAACATGATTTAGTAATGAAAACCACTAACTTCACCCTTTGGATACAAACATAAACATATGCAGCTGAGTTTTACACTCAGTGGCAGAGAACATATACATATGCACATATATCACTCATATCACTCGAGAAATTAGAGCTTCCAGTAAAATCCCAACCGGTCCAAAATGCCAGAAACAATACCCCAAAACAAGATCTCTGCAAAGATAACATAAAGTAGAGTACCCGTCCTTCGTGAGTGCCAAACTCTGGTGAAAGCATGCTTCTTGATCCAATATACCTGTCACAGATTGGACAAATCCTTAAAATATAAATCAAGGGTAATGCCAATGATATCCATTCCATGGGGCAGAAGCAAAGAATAAAAATCTGCTTTCATGTTATTCTTGCTGCATTTTAAATTAGCTAAACACGATATCATGACAAGAAACACACCAGTGTATTATGTGGGTCACCATAATACCACCCATTAATGAAACCTGCAAAGATGCCTTCAGCTGCCATTACGTAAACAAACATAGCATTCATGCCGATCCACTTCAATGGCAGAAACACGGAAGTCAAATCCCAAATATCAACCTGGCACATCAGAATATTTACATTAGATCAAACAAACGTAGAAAAGACCACGTTAGCAACACTCTGATTCAATGACTCAAACATGCTTTAAACAACCTCTCATATCATACCCTTAATACATTTTGGCATGTACACGTGGGTGAACGCCACTATGTAATGTGGCACATAATATGGGGTTGGCAGATATAAGTATTACCTACCATTACTGAAATCAAACCAGCAAATATTTTGGGAGCTCTCAGAGTCTTACAAGGTCATCTTACCAGGGCATAAATTGCTGAAAAAACCAGCGCAGCTGCTCCAGATGTTAGACACACATAGCTAAAAGTGTACAACTGTTTATTCAAAGGAATAGCTGCAATGGACAAAAGAAGAACATTAGAACAGATGAATAGACAATCTAATAACAAAATTTACGAAAAATTTTACACTTCCTGCTCACCATGTGTAAGATGTAGAGTAAGTCCAAAAATGAGAAGACCAAGTCCCATCATGACCCACTGCCTGAGTCTAGCTAAATGACCCTATACAGAAATTCAGAAGAGAAATGAATCAAGATCTACACTTTGAAGCCACACACCATTTAACTACAAAGTTGACCTAACCTTCAGATGTATCAGCACATGTCCGAAATGTACACCTATAATTGTAGAGAGAATAGCAGATATGGAGCTGCAATAAAAATATACGTTCATTTATTCAGTCAAACACGTTTCTCAAGATTTATATGGTATATAATTTGCGAGCTGTATTCAAAATAGACTTTAAAAATTTAACTCATAGCTTTTGACGCATTGGTGCACTCATAAGCTTCATGCTACATAAAATATAACCATGCATGCTAAGAAATGAAAAAAAAAAAATGTTTCAATATGATGGTTAAGAGGGAGAGTTGATGCCCTTTAGCTTGAGGGCAGCCTTCTGAAGAATGCCTTAGTATGTCATAAGACGGTATTGGGGACAAGGCACCATAGTATGTCATAAGACGGTATTGGGGATAAGCCACCAGCAATTCTCACTGGCCATGAGTTTTCACAACTTCCTTAATATTACCATGAAGTAAATATAAAGTGAAATGATGTGCAACAAACCTTAGGATTCCTTCAGGTTCAAAAGGTGCATGACACCAAGATGGAGCATCATTCCTTAGAGGCCCCTCATAGGGAGAATCTTGAGTGCAAGCCTGTGGCACTACAGAAAATATTAAACACTTGTAACAGCTACTACCATATTCCACAACTAATAACCTCAAATCTAAATAGGTGTTTTATCTGCTTGCTACCCACTTTAGATCTCCTCCAAGCTGGATGATGATACATGTGATTGATTCCTAACACTTTTCTATCAATGTATCCCACTGCATTACAGGGAGGATCCAGTTTTCCTCTAACACCACAGGTTACCTAAAACAAAAGAAAATAATATAAATTGTATGGAAATGCTAACATTTTGAGTTGCACATAATTTGAAAAGCAATCAGTTAGTTTCATCCCCCGGACTGACACCTTAATAAGAAGAAAATGCAGCCACCACCAATATTATTAAAATTTTGTAAACACCTTGTTTCTTGGTTAAACATATATATTTCCTCTGGAATGCCTCCAGGCTGATAATATCAAATATGAATTAAAAACTGACTAAAATACCAATGATAAGAAAAAATCTTGGGTCTGGAAAAACATCTTTGACCATGTATATATTTTAAGTTATTTTATGATTCTATAAATGAGTTAGGGGAAACCAGGGGGCCTTACAGTAAAAACCTTCCCAAAATCAGCACTATCCGGTTTCTGAATGGTGAATTGCCAATCAGGAACATATGTTCCATAAAGTAGGGCCAAGTAAAGAATAAGTACACACAAACCAACCAACCTGCAAATTCAGAAAGAAATATGCAATTAAGTTTGTTCTACAAATATGACAGGTATTACTAACAATCAAGAAAGCAATATAATTAAAAACTTACCAGTGCCAACAATATAACCTGAAAATAGAGAATTGGCCAGGTAACCGATAATTGTCTTGAATGTCTTTCATAAAGATCTCCACCAGTGCCACAACAAAATATGCCAAAGCTATTCTCTAGAAACAATAAATTCAGTTACTGCATAGATCCACTCATACCATAATACATTAGTAAATGACTAAATAAAAACCTTTAAAAGTCAAGAATGCCAAGTCTGTTGAACTTTAGCAACAAGTACCTGGAGGATGCCACACCATCTTATCATTTTTATGTCAACCCCATATTTTAGTTCGTCAGGAGCATGAGAGAAACCACCTTCATAAGACAGCGATGCAAGCTAACATCAAAGTAAGGTTCTTTCAAGAAAAGAAATATGGGAGAATCTGTTAACTGAAATGTTATTCCTCGATGAACCTTGTCAAGTTGAAAAATTAAAACTGATGATAAATGTTTTAGATTGGTTCGCAATGACCCCCCGGGTTTTCTTGGAAAAGGAACTTATATCTCTTTTGCATGAGCTTGTTGAAAATTAGAATTCAAAGGTTGTACAAAGAGGCTTCCGGCCAATAATAATTTATCTACCTACGCTTCTAACTACACCCATTTGATCATCCCAGTACATTGACAATTAAGACTATGAAAGTTACGAGATTGATTTCTCTGCCAAGTAGCACCTAAACCACAACATATGTTGCAATCACCGCCAGTTTTTCAATTATACATACATATATATTTTCAAAGAAGCAAGAAATGACACCTAATAAAAAAAAAAGCAAAAAAACTCTTCAAATTAATTAAACTCTGGACTCAACTCTTAAAATTTTTAGCACTAAAATAGCATTTTTGAAGGCCCAAGAGTGAAACTACAACCAAGAATCATCATATTTCCCAGCTTCAAGCTGGATTGGGAAAATTGTTATATGACTGAAAAAAAAAAAGAAAAAAAAAAGTAAAGTAGATGAAAATGAAACTGACCTTGTAATAGGATACCCCAAAAGAGGAGTTTCAAAGTTCTAAGAATCACCTTTTTCACAGCGTCAAGCCTGCTTGGTATTCTCTAAATGAAATTTGAAACCAAAAGACCAAAAGAAAAAAGAAAATCAAATATGCAACATGGTACCAACCATATTCTAAAACCCATTTCATTGAAGTCATGTATGTATTTATCAGGTCAGTTAGACTACCCATCACATTTCTTTCATTACTAGTTTTATGTGTTTTACCATTTTTCTTTTGTTGCTAATTCAACTTGAATTCACCATACTTTCAATGAAAACTTACAAACTTTAAAGTTTGACTTTACCGAACTCAACGCAATTATTTGGATGTAAACAAAAACCAACCTTGAAAGCAAGTGGAATGGCCACGCCCACAATGAACAAAAAGAAGGGCATGACAAAATCAGCGAGGTTGCAGCCATTCCATGGAGCGTGACCAATCATGGGCCACTCTCCTCCCGCATCATCCACCAGTATCATCAACTGCAACCCACATAAAAATAAATAAAATAATAAAGGCGCGAATTCAGTTAATAAAGCTTCGTGATAAAGACAGGTTCGGAACAAAAAGAAGGCGCGAATTCAATTAGTGATACCGCCACAGTAAGGCCTCTGAAGATGTCAAGTGAAGCTACACGTTTTGTTTTGGGTGGGGGATTTTGTTGGTCCAGGATACCGGGTTCGGAATTTATGATGAGAGGGTGTTGGTGGGTGGCTTCGGCTTTGATTTCGGCCATCTTTTGAAGTCCCGAGAATCCAGTGGCTGAGAGAGAAAAGATAATATTATACACTGAATAGACAAAGCCTCAACATTATGAGTACCATGGGAAAATTACATAAACTAAAAGCCAAGATGAACTGAACAATAATGCATACTCAAGTCTGCCTCACACTTTTGACTTCTGACTTTTGACTTTTCGTCTTCGAAATGAATCACTTCCCGCTAACCATAAATTACAAGATAGATTTTTTCTATTTTCTCAAATTAAAAATATATTCAAGTTTGGAGTTTTATTTTTAACCATCTTCCAAAAGTGTTGATGATAAGTTTTAGACAATTCCATCTTTTTTTTTTTTTTAATTTGTTATTGATTTTTAACATCAAACATACCATAGTTATAGTCTTTTTTAACACCTTAAATATTAAGCACTAAATATTGACAACGTCTCACAACACACCTTAGTTATCTAATGTCTAACTTTAAAAGAGTTCTGATATTTAAATTTTTAATATCTACGATAATTTTTTACACACCCCTCATTGAATCTATTGTTGTAATTCTTTCTTTTTATTATTAATTGTTTTTTATTGGCTTACAATACTAAAAAACAAGGGTGAAAACCCTTTTTATAGAAATAAAAATTCTCTTCGAATTGATATCACTTAAATTCTGAAAATTTTAGGATTAGTTAGTACTAATAATATGAGATTATAGCATGTTCCTTTTTTTGCTTTTTTTTTTTTTTTAATTATGAAAGAATCATTGTGGTTTTCACAGATGATGTCGCAAACAATCACTTGATCCTTGCATCTCCAAAGAAGCCAAAGAAAGGGCTTCTGATTTTAATTAATATACTTGTTATTAATTGGTTCACCATAAATAAGTTCTAAAGGTATAGTACAGATTAAAAATTAAATTTGTGCTTATAAAAGATCATTTTGATTTGGTGAGAATAGAATGAAAAAGGTGAAATGCTTAAACACAATAGAAGCTCATTTCCGCACGAGCCACCATTGACACCAAGAGAAGGAAAAATTAAGGGAGTAAGACCATCTATCACACGTCAAAGACAACCATATCCGAGGTATCAGCAACTGAATATAAATCATCAACCTTAACTATGTTAATCATCATTGTAAACTTATTTAAGCTAACTACAATAAGAATTCATACTTGTAATATATTTTTGGTTGAAGGACTTTACATCAAGAAAAGGATTACAGAATTAAACAAAATTTTGAGGGCCGAATGCTCAATCTTTTATCTGAAAATACCTTTCTTCTTCAGTTTAGTCCGACCACCAGTTCAGAAATGGCCAAATCTTCCTTCAGCACTGTCACAATCTGCATCTTCAGGCTGGTAATCGAATTAAAAAGTCTCATGCTCTGTTCAGCAGGGAAAAAAAGATGCATTTCTCTTAGATACACATCAGCATAATGACCTCTGCACTGTTAGAATAACAATTTATATAGTTTCCTCAAATGGTTTATAAAAATTCTGCCAGGGAATTCCCGTATTTCAACTTTCAAGCATGATAGGAAAATTAAGGGGAAAGAATAGCATGTGTCATTCATGGAAAGCACTTTTTATGACCATAATCAGACATGCCTTTTTGGACTGCCATGAATGTGTTCATAACAACTAAAACCTTTTTCATTGAATTCAGATGGGTAAACAAGGCATTTGCTACGAGAGATCACAGACGTCTAAAGCATGAAGCACTATTCAGTTTGATTCTCCTGATCCTAGAATGTGGATAAACCAAATGGGTGGTTATAGTTTTGTTCTCACCAGTTTTTCCTGCAGACCCTCATCCGCCCTGCCTTTGCCTCCGTCCTTGCCTTTGGTATCTCCATCATCAGGCTGCCCAACACCATTTGTTTGCCTACCACCAGCGGTCCAGCACTTTCCTCCATAACTCATCCCATCCCGTGCCCCTCACAAGGCGGCCTTTCTGTCTGATGAAGATAAAATCATCCATCACAGGATCAGCAATATTACTAAAAGACTTGCTATTTCACTTGTATCTTATGTTAAAGACTTCAAAATTGTGTATTTTGTAAAAACAATCACTAAAATACTATTAAATAGTATTAAATTAATTATTTCACTTTATTCGAAGATTCTTGTAATACTAAATACTATTTGTAAGTTGTTTTAATGACTTTCATAATGAAAATTTAACAATCGTAAGCTTTATTACTGGACAAACTCTAAGAGGTCTATCAATATCAGAAACAATTACTTTTACATACCTTCTTCAGGCATAAAAAACAAAGCCTTAGTAAGACAACTTGAAGTAACATAGAGAGCAGCATTCTGCATACAACTTGCAGATATTCAAGCAAATGATATAACTTCTCATTGGGCAAGTCAATAAATAAATTATTTTTAAAAAAAAAGAATCAAAGAGGTCCATCATTATTGCTACAATAAAAAAGAAAAAAATCCAACCAATTATGATAAGCATTTGCCTTCCATCGATTAAATAAAATTAACAAAATATAAGCAGCTCTTGGTCTCCTATTGAAGTTCATCACTCCCCTAAAAGCACAAAGCAGATATAAAGTAAACAATATTTCATTACTGGATATTTGCAAGAACAAAAAGAAAAATCTGGTCAGGAAGAAACCATTCTCCAAGTAATCATCAGATAGATGCGCTTCTACGGAAGGCATTTACAGTCTATAGCTTGAACAAGGCAATAGAATAAACTACCAATGTGGGTCTTCAAAACCCATAAAAGAACAAGCTTGAAAGACAATAAGCCTTGAGGAGCACATCCATGATGTCTGATTTGGCTAAGTAACATCATCCCAGACAGAAACAAGAGACTCAAAATCGATAGCTAACCGAGACGTTGTGGTGCTTCAAAAGCCAGAAAAAACTTGCTGGTTCGGACTTCCTGAAATGAAGCATTGGTTATTCCTCTTAGCAAAATCTAGAAGCTGGCAACGATGGCCCCGTGCAGGCTTTGAAGAAAAAAAATCAAACGACGAGTCTTCAATTAATAATGGCATGGCGGCGAAGTTCCCCCTTTTGAGGGTTTGCATCCTACTTATAAGTTAATATATAAAATTACACAAGCGTCCCCAATAAATTCCGTTGTCGTCCAGCGGTTAGGATATCTGGCTTTCACCCAGGAGACCCGGGTTCGATTCCCGGCAACGGAAAACTAAGAATTTTTCCCTCTCTGAATTGGAAAATTTAAGTTTACCCCTAATACGTTTCAAAATTAACACAAAAGTTCGAATCATTCTTTTTATTTCTCTTCAGTAATTTAGAAAATACATCACTTTCATATCAACTAAATCAAGACTTAAAAGTCTTTAAAAGAAAATACAAAACAAATCCGAAACACAAACAATAGATGTTGAGAAAATAAATAGAGGGAAAAAAATCAGAAACAACGTGAATAATCGGTTTGATTTGTTTGAATATTTAAAGTCTCCTCCAAGGAAAAGAAAAAACGAGAGAGAAAGTGAAAACAAAGGGCAGTAAAGATTTCCAAATTTATGTAAATTTCAATTGAAGATGACTCATGATTGGGGTTTTGTGAACGTATAAAAAATGTTTGGGGGTTCTTTGGTCATTCATCATGTGAAGGTTAGTTGATATTTTCCCTTTTGAATTTGAACCCTTTATGGACCCAGTGGGCCATCTCAATTCCGAGAACCAAGTGCGTCATCACGACGATGAGGTACGGGTGTTCCTCTATGGACCATATGAATTGGGCGGGGATGCGTAGAGAGTCGATGAAACAACAATTTCCTTGATGCTTCTAGGACACTTCTCGACCAACCCTCATCCCTCATCCCTCACCCATACTTCTAATTGATGTCAATCTCCCCGTGGCGTGCCCTAAAAACAAGAAAAATATTCGGGGATTTGGACCATTATCATGGTCTAAGGGTCCATGGAAACCCTCATTCCAGTAGCTCGTTCCTATGCCAAAAAGGCGTGATCTTTGCAGATAAAACACCTTATCGAGCTATTTCACACGATTTTTCCACAACATTTCACCACATATAACTAGCATGATGTATAACCAGGTCACCCCAGAAACTCTTCAAAGGAAGCAAAGGAGCCAACAATTTAAGAATATATCATGTGAACAGAGTTCACAAGTACATTGATAAGTAACAAACATCATAAAATTTTCCACGAGCTTCACAAGGAAATGAATGTCAACGACAAAAATTTACTGCTATACACAACTGGTTATTAGCGGTACAAATCTACACACCAAAATTGAAGAACACTATTGACAAGAACAATTGGATGGCAAATGACAAATGACCAGACTTATGGTGAGGAAAGGGGAAGAAGTGAACTCTCAGCAGAATTAATATATTTAAGAATACAAATGATCAATAGTTGGGAGCTCACTAATTCAATTTTACACATCAAGACATGGCTTGGGCCTTTGGGATGGTATATTTAATTTCCAATTCCAAGTTCTTTTGTGATTTCTCTTGTAAGGCTGAATTGTGAAGTGTTCTGCCAGGGAAATAGGGTACGAGTAACTGGAAGTTTCCTCCGGAGATCCTGCATCACAAACATGGGTATTAGATTGCTATAGAAATAAAAATCGGTTGTCTTATATTCAGCTACTTAGTCACAGAAAGAGACAGCTTGAGGTCAATATGTCAACCAGCATGATTTAAGAAAGCTGCATAAACAAGGTAGGATCTGATAGAAAGCTAGGATGCAGTATAGCCACTTCATGCATGGTTTTACAATTGCTTTAACTTATTCAAGTTTCTGATTTTAATTAAGATATCATTTAACTTTGGTTTTGAGAGATGGAAAGAAAAAATACTTAAAAATGAGTTTTCCATTTTCTTTTTATCTATCAACAATCAATCAGGAAGCAAAGGTGGCAGCATTGGAAAATAGGTACCGTCAGTTAGTTTTTTACTTCAGGAAGCAAAGACATACCACGAGGGTGGCAGCATTGTAAGATAGGTATTGTCAGTTAGTTTTTTGAAGTACTTAACCATATACGTTTGAAGTAATTAACCATATACGAGCTCCTATGCTAAATGGGTTCATGCCTAAACAACATTAATGCAATAGCCAAATATACAATTATAATTGGCGCAAACATAAGAATAAAAAATAAAAAATAAAAACAAATCTTCTAAACTGAACTCGAAAAATTTGAGCAAAGATGTTTCTAAGACTAGAGGTACCTTGAATGTGTTATCTGGCAAATTTGAGTAGGATGCCTGTTGATTAAAAATTGTGAGTAAGAACTAAAAAATCTAACCATTTGAAATAAAAAGAGACATAATAAGAACCTCTAGAGATGCCAGGTACTCTGTCTCATGGTGACGAATAATGTGAACTATGGAACTTGCACAATCTTCAGGGGACTAAAACAAATAAACAAACATTAGACATAAATAATTGATGAATGAAAAATAATGAAATATCAGAATAGGCATATGCTTGAAATACAAGAATACTACACAAAATGCTTCAGCATAGTGTCGTTGAAAAATATAAGCATGAGTCTCAAGAAAATTATAGCCTCTGAGTTTTCTGCTAGAAAATGGAAATTTTTGTTTCTGTTCTAACATTACTAAATCTAGCAGCTTTAACCGCTTTGTAACCAATCACAAAAATAAGCTACATGCATTTGCCAGAATATTAGTTTCCATTTATAAAGAAGAGAGGGTTACATCATCTATCAAATTCATGATTAGCGAAATGTAAGATTTGTTATAACCTGAAAGAGTGTTGAATCTTTGCATTCATGTTTTGCATCTAACTGCACATTTCCCTCTTCAAAATAATGGGCACCCACCTGAAACAAGAAAAAGTGACTTAAGTAAAGGTTTATATGAGCATGTGGATGCAAATTGCAGAACAGGGAAAGTCACAAATATGTCATGGAGAACACTAAAGGATCGTATATACCTGCAACTTGCCTTTTACTTCCAGCACTTGTTCCTCTTCCTTGAACTCAATGTTCCAGATTGAGCGCCAACTTCCATTGCTATTAATATTCCAGAAAATTTATGTGAGTATTAATGATAGATGTTTCCATTTAGTAACTGCTGTATCTCATTATCAATTTTTTTTTTTAGTAAGAAATAACAAAAGCTTTTGTAGATGACTAAAAATTTTATCAATTATTAATTGATGCATCTCAATATCAATTAATGATAAGTTAAAATGCACCTACATAAGCAGGTGTTCACATGGCATAATTATCCCTTAAAACCTAACCATAGTGCCAAAGGACAAGCATCAAAATAGTATTATATGATTGGATATGATTCACACACCAGAAATTCTGCGGGCTAAGTCTAGCAGCCGATATCACCACAACAAGCTCAAAATCAAATCCAGGTCCCTCCACATCTTTTCCATTTGTACAATAAACTGAACATACACCTTTTGGATAAGCTTCACCAACATATTTTAGTACTTCTGCATCTAAAGCATACCTTCCAAAGAAAAAAAATGATTAGCCACTACCTGATCAAGCACTCGAGTAAAAGCTTCAAGTAACATAAACCTCGGCTATGCCCACTGCTAAGGCAATAAAAAAATGCATACTATTCCAGGAGTCAAAGCACGTAACTCTGGATTGGAGAGATGACAAGATGGAGGTAAAGGAACAGTAATTAGGAAAAGGGTAATCAATCACAAAATTACAGTTTCACAAAAAATAAAAGACCGAATTAAGAAAATTTCTCCATAGGTGTTAAACACCTTTGATAACGTGAATCGAGAAAGGCTAGCGGAAGAACTTCAAAACAGCATGTGAAATAGACGGAAACAATACTACAAAAGAAGTAAATAGTTATAATGCTTGTGAAATATATAATATAAATTGGACCCTTATCATCATGCTTTTTTCTTTTATTAAAAAAAAAATCATACAATTTAAAGTAACTCCTCCATGCCCATTAAGAAAACAACTACAGAGAAGAGAGTAATAAGGCATACCGGTATTCCTCAATGTATGGGGATGCAAGTTCCTCATCAGTTGCCGGTCTCACTTCTGTACAAACCTGAACCAATTTAGCACAACCTTACATAAAAAATAGGCAACAAACAAACATAATTCAGACTAGAAATATACAACATCGCATATCATGTACTTCAGAACCCCATGAAAAGCAAAAACAGATGAAGAATTCAAACGAATTATGAACAACAAACTCTTGATTACAACATACACACACAAATAAATTTTCAGTAATCTATTATTCTCAATTTACAAAATTAAGCTTTCCTCTCTATGTTCATAGATATTCAAACTATCTAAGTAATATGAAATTCTTTAAAGATATCAAAACTTACTTGTTTAACATGATCAACTTTAGCAACCTGGGCAGTCCTCGGATCAAGATACTCGTTCTCCTCAAGTTCACCAAATGAAGTGACTAACACCTGCAAATACAATATGAGAACAGCAAGAGAGAGTAACAAACACCCATAAGAATAAAAATTTACATGCATCAAACAACTTCGAACTCTTAATCAAGAGATCTATAACTTGACAGGACTGTAAATTTTGAACTCAAATTTCTCCAAATAATATTCACAGACAGTAATAAACTTATGAAAACATTAAGAAAAAATAACAGGTAAAGTAATGTTTCGAAAAACTGACGAGACTTACATCTCCGGCTCGTGAAGGCATTTGGAGGCAAATCAAGTGAGATTTGTTGTAGACAGGGAAAGACTCAGAAGCGGCCTCGTCATAGACTTCGTCGTCGTTGAGAACGGATTTCAGGTCTGAGAAAAAAAGGGAGAAAATTAGGGTAATGTTAGTGGATCCAACACAAAAGAAAACAATGCGGATTGAAATTAAAATGAAAAACAAAAAACGGTAGAAATTGAGAAGGACCTTTGGCGACGTATTGAATTTCACCGGCAGGAGAGTTGAGGAGGAACCATTTGGCGATCTCTTTCTTCTGCTTCGGGCTTAGCTCTGCCTCTTCCGCCATTTTTTCTTTTTTGGTTTTCTGTGAAGGAGTGTTTGGATTTTCAAAGGAAATGAATATGCAGTGAATATTTGGAAAATAAATAAATATAAAAAGGTGGAAGGGAAAGAGAGAGAAATTATATTGTATGACCTGTAAAGGACTTGGTTATGTTCTGTGTGTGAGAAGAAATGATTTTGGAGTGTGGTCGAATTATTAAAAAATATATATATATTTATAAGAAAAGGGAAAAATAAATGAACTTTTATCTTAAAAAATTGTGTCCATGCGGTCTCAAAATTAAATTTAGTATGTTTTTTGAATAACATCTTAACGTCTGAAAACTCATTTCTCAATCATAAATCTTTAAACTGATTTTCAAAATACCTAATTCTCTAAATTGAAATAAAGTGATGAAAAAGTTGTGGATAATAGGAAAGTGAAACCCATTAGATTGATGCCTTAACCTAACAATCTTGTCAATTATTTTTGGTTTCAATTGGAGTGGTTAATTATGATTATCCTTTTCAGAGTTTTTCTTAATTAGTACGAAGCAATGGTAAACTGCTGATGCATCTAATGAACATATTTCTTTCCAACATACAATCAAACTAACATGATTGGACATACAGGAACCAGTGCACTCATTAATGAAAGATCAGTTTCATATCTATTCTTTAATATTTAATAAAATTTTAAAAAAAAATTACAATATTTTCTCAACTATAGTAAAAAATAGTTTTATGGAAAAGCACTTGCGTTTCACATAATCAAAACTTTAGTTGATGAAAGGATCAAAATTTTTACATTACACCTCTCTTAGTGTAAAGTTGCTAGCATGTATTCCACCGTCCTAACAAATTAGCTTCAAGAAATTGTTTCCATGCCCTCGATGGGCCTATATCGACGACACTGGCAGCACTATCCTCAGCTCTGTTGTTCATAAACAAGCCTCTGGCTGCAAAACCCATTAGCTCTGTTCGATCCATATAACCACGTATCCTTGAAGCAAACCCACCTTCATTCCAGAATCCCATTCTCAAACGCTCTCGGGTACAAGTATTATCTAGCTGGGTTTGATCCTGAGTTTCTTGTGATGCTGAGTATTCATCAGTGATCACATGATTCCGGATGCCGAATGATTCCCAGTCAACCTGTTGCAATATATCAGCTGCACGTTCAGCGCTTGGTTGTTCAAGAGCCAATATGTCAACTTGGACTTTTAATTGCTGCAGTCGATGACCAATCCTTGAAGCCACAGCATCATAGAGTTTTCCCCTTGATACATGTTTCACTTGTTCCTCGTCGAGCAAATCATCAAACTCGATTGGGTCACCAATAAGTACAGTAACCTACAAAATATTTGGCATATGAATGAAAAAATTTTGTAAGTTACAGAACTAGGCACCAAAGTTATTGGGTGATACACCTTCAAATAGGACAATCTTCCCTAGGCATGAATATTGATATTTCGGGAAATCTGAAATCCTTCTACTCTTTCTCTGAATTTTCTCTTTAGTTTTCTTTATTTTCCTTGGTCTCTATCATTGGGCATGTGAAAAATTCAGACACTTGTACTTAGAGAAGTAAGAGTTTTCAACCATAGAAATCCCACACAGTATCACCATATCATTATCAAGTTATCAGCTACATGCTACAATGGTATCAGTCTGCTAAAAGGCAACCTAGTGTTGCATGACCAACAAAAGGAGGGAGCTGAGTAATGAAGGCCACAGGTAGCAGAAATTAAAATTTGGTGTCTACACAATCAAACATCAACTCAGCATGTTGAATGAGTAAAAGTTATGAGATCATAGACTGAAAACAAGCAGAAATCCTGGAAAATCACCAAATGTAAACACCTAAGTAGAATGAAGAGTTCAAGAACTTTCCAGGCAACAGCAAGAACTCCTACTTACCGTTTTGCCAATCCTTGGGAAGGTAGCACCAATAGGCATGACCTCCTGCATTCCAGTATGCACAAATGGAACAACCATGGGGGCATTGTCAGTATCCAGGACTAACCTGTTGAGCATTAACATGCAATGGTGGTTATACATGTAACCTATTAAAGTAAATAATGAAGTAAACAATACAAAAAGAGCAGCAATAAGAGGTATCTCTTTTGCCTTGACAGAACATCAAAATAAAGAAGACACGTAACTTATTGCAGCAATAAGAGATATTATTCACTTCTCCTAGGTAAAAAGAGTAAGAAATAAAAAATCTCTTTGTTCTGCAAGCAATTAACCACTCTGCCATCCCTCTCTACGTTTATTGACAAGTAATTTCAAGAAAACACTTAGGGGGCACAATACTAATTAAAAGGCTGAAAAGAGTAGAGGACATGCACATAAAAGTAATTATCTCTCAAGGCCTAAATATAAAAGTTCTAAAAGTTCCATTGAAGAACCACAGTAAGGATATGAACCAAAAACAGACAATGGAAGAACTTATCTGGTGACAAAGTCTTACCTTCCAACACCTCTCTTTGAAGACCCAATGGTTTTTCCACCATCCCGTGAACGACTACCTTCTGGGAAGATGTGAACCCACCCACCACTATTCAATTTTGCAATAGCCATGTCCATACCCTGTATTATATGAAATAATGCAAGATATAAGTTTACATCAAAAGCAAAAAGAAATTACAGAAACCAGATGTATCAATGCAAGCGAGCATAAAATAGAACATATAGTTATTGAAACCAGCAGAGAAAAGTATATAATTTTTCCACCAGGGCTAACATTTTAAATAGGGAGGAGATAAATTCAAGTATAAGTAAGTGAATCTGTAGATATTTGCAGATTACATGAAGAAACATATACAAAATTCATCACAGGTACAAACTCCAGCACAATGCATGGAAGAACCATAGCAAGTCTAAAGCAGCTAGCCATTAAGTTATCTTCTAACTGCAAACAGACAAGTTCAAGACAGAACTGCTGCCCATTCCTGAATGCAGGTCATCCACTATGTATTTTCAGCACCGCATTCGACACTTGCAAATATTCTTCATTTATTTCTTGAAAGAAAATTTAGTTAAAGAATACCTTCTGATAAATTCCCTCGCCACGAGAAACTGGCAACACTTTGACACTACGAAAGAATGCAGTAGTCACAGGATTCTTAAAACATCGATCAGTCGCACAAAGAGTCCATCTCAAATTCTGCGCATCCAAAAGAACACCTCGAGGAAGTAGGGAAGCAATAACAAATGGATCATCCACAGATGCCACATGGTTGCTTACCTGCAAAGGGAAGGAAATGATACATCTATCAGGTTTAAATTTAAGCTGACATGTAAATTCACATTTACAATTAACCTGAAAAGAGTTCTTCTTACTGTTATAAGAGGCTTGTTCTTGGGTCTATGTAACAATGCATCATGTAATTTTTCCACACCATAAACCTGGCATACCCCACAACCCGAACTACTTGAGGTGAATAGCAAACAACTAAGGGAAGAAGAGACATGTCAAGACTGCATATGATGTGCAATTACACACACCTGAACATGATTAAGGCCGTTCATAAACACATGACAAACATTCCCAAGGACGGGAACAGCCAGAGCCTGAAGCATGCGAAGCATAACAGAATCTTCTTCCACATTTAAGTCTTTACTCACTGTGATGCAAAAAAAATTCACAAAATCAAGATTTGTCAACAGGGAGCACTATAAATCACACAGCTACGATGCATAAAAAGGGTAAGGAACCGAAAATGGCTGAAGGTTCAGCTTTTCTGCTCACTTTTTTGCTTTGAGTGCCTTAGAATTATTTACGATCTCTTGCTTTTGAAAAAATAACATTGTCAAAGATAAGACTAAAAAGACATAAAGGATCACACATCATCCCTCTTGAAAAATAATGTACGATATTTAGTGAACAATATTTTCTTTGTTCAAATTCAATTACCAGCAAATTCCAAAGTTCATACAAAGTAACTAACTCTTGCTTTCCAATCGATCTGGTCTCTAACTTTCAATAAACTGAAATAAATATAGAATTAAAAAAAAAAATTATCAAACTACATATAGAAATGAAAAAGATCTGAAAGAAATCCAGATAAACAAAAAATACAAATCTACTTTATTTGAAGGAAAAGACAAAAATACTGCCTTGTAGCAGAAGCAACAATTTATCTCTTCCTTTACTTAATTATAAGCTAACAGCAATATTCATATTGAAAGGACTTTAATAGCTTCTCTTTACATATTCCAACGTTATTTTCTACTAAATTATTTTAAAAAAATTAAAAAAAAAAATGTGCATTTTGCATTTCATTTCATTGCATCATACGTGCTCTTAGGTGAAAAGAGATTTTAAAGAGCTAAATTTGATTTTTTTTTCTTATTTTCTATTTTTTCCATCAAACACATAAAGCACTTAATAGATGCTTTCTTGGAAGCATTTCCTCTAATAAGGAAAGCACTAAAACACTTGCAAGTGATTTTCCAAAGAGCACTCACAAACTCACCCTAAGCTGATTACATAGTAAACCGACAAAACGCATTCATCTTCAAGACACCGTAAATAGGGTACCTCGTTTGCGATAGAAAGTAGAAGAGGAAGGGAGGGAATCACGACGGAAATCACGAAAGAGACGCAGCCAGCGTTGAACGGCTGATGACAAGGAACTCTCTCGCGTGAATATCGGCGGTCTGCGACGGTGGCGGTCCACCGCCACCCGAAACCGATCCCTGAGCCGTAGTTGAAGAGCACGTGCCTTGTTCTTCCACAGATCTACACTTTCTATCCTCTGTACGCTCATTTCCAATAGTTTCAATTTATTTATTCTTCCACGAAAAA
>JANKKB010029397.1:0-22865 GCA_026225775.1 Bursera palmeri | reverse complement strand
CGTGTTGTGCATACATGTGAATTGTTAATATTTGTAATATACAAGATTATCTACAACTGGCAGACCCTGAACAAATAAGTGGGATCAAAATGTCGAGTGAAAAAAAATGTACCACTATATCGTACAAACACATATTAAAGTTGGGAGGCAATGCCACAAATGAATTAAGTTAGTGTTTGTAATGCAAAGAAATGTTGCTGAGAAGCCGATAACTGGCAGCCTTTGGCACTAGATGAACCAAAGGTAGTTGGTAAATCGCAGATGCAATTTATATTGTGCTTCACTCTTTTACCAAACCAAAGCAATCAGCTGCGGTTCATGCGAAGTTAATTCCTGAGCCAAGCTGATTGTGCTGCCTGTTCTTTGAGTAGTTATCAGTTGCCGCCAAAATATTGACAAAACACTGTTGGTCTGTCTCAGATTCAGTGAGAAAAATGTGGAAAATAAGTTAGAGATGAGACCTATTGTGCTACCAAATCATTTGATTTAAGAAAAGCCAAACGGTTCTTTGTCAGATTTATTTTCTCTTCTGCTTCTGCTGCTTTTTCTCGCACCCCACGAACAACATCCTCGGGAGCTTTCTCTATGAACTGCAAAAAGTACAACAGATCAAAAACAATGACGGGGACAAAGGCACCAGAAAGGATAAGGAACCCAACAGTTGACTTATCCCATCAAGTAATCAAGAAGATATGCAACAAAAACATCTATGTCATAAATGATCCAATTAAATGAGATCCAACAATCTCTGTAGGACGAATATGAGATACAAGAACAAAATCTTCTTTGGTCGAATAAATCATTTAACAGATTTGATCAGCATGAAGGATCTACCAGAGAATAATTTTAACCCTTAAGTTCCTTCAGCCATGAAACTCTATTTTGGCAACTCTTGGTGCAAATTTGATCACATATAGATGTTAACATACAGATATGTCCGTGCAAACTACAAAATCCTTTACAAGAAAAGCTTTTGCCCCCTACACAAACTAGTCCTAATCTATATGCCTTGAGGTTTGTTTATGTAAACTGAATGTCATAATGCATATGTCAATTATCTTCTAAAACCACCACCCTGAATTTGACACAATACATGCACACAACCGAATTAACAGGCAGTTAAAAACTTTGTTCTTATGCTTGTATTTGTTTGATGTATTTGAACATTAAATGGTAAATCAAGTCCATACTTTAGGGGAACTGAGGCGAGCTATAAGACCATCATACTCCAACTGCATCTTAGAAAGGCGTTTGGAAAGGCGCTGGACTTCAGCAGAAATATCCACCATATCAGCAAGGGGTAGATATGCCTCCAGTCCTTCACTGGCAACAAGGTGAACTGATTGATTTGCATCCCCTGAAGTACATAAATATCGCAGGATAAGTCAATTCATAATTATAGCAACAGACACCAGGCAAGCATACATAAAATATAATCTCCAGACTAGGGACAAAAAGAAACTGATTTTGGAAGAAAAAAACCTGGGGGAGATTCTGCAAAATGAACATGTTGTAGATCCAGCCTGGATAAAAGGGCTAAAACCTCCTTTTCTTTCTGCATCAAACAACAATACAATCAACTGAGTCCTACAAAGATGCTTACATTGCACACATGCATAACTTCAAGTGACTATCAGCTCAGTGAACATGATCCCATTTGTGACTTACCAAAAGTTATCTAGGTACAAGTCAGTATATGTCATGGCAACATACTGATTCAAATCATGCTGCATAGGTATAAACAGAAAGAATAGTTCTCCTGCAAGATAATTGCCGGTAAATGGATTGTACTTACAGATATATACTGGATTACATCCTCATTTGCAACTATTGATGCAGATATGCGCTTTGCTGGCTCAACAGAATATTCAGCTCGAGCATTCCGAATTGCCCTAGTCTAATTCATAAAGAAACATAAAAAACAAAAGATTTTCTCTCAATTGTGGAAATTAAGGAAAGAATACTAATGCAGTTAAAGGGATGCTCAGTTGCGGAGATGTTTGAGACAATCCCAAAATAGATTAATCAACTTACCAATGCTTGTAGATTTTCAAATCTTTTGACTGAGTTCAAAAGCCTTGGAAGTGAACTTTTGGGCCAAGAAGATATAATAAGAGCTTCTTTCCGTTTTGGAAGTGCCTGTTTTATAGATTAAGAGAATTGAGGAGGGGTGGAAAAGTATCAGACTTTGAAGAAAGGTTCCCAAGGGGCAAAAGAGAAATCAAGAATCCATTTATAGAAAGACAAAGGAAAAGCGATATATGACATTTCATATTCACCAAAATTCCAAAGTCGTGCCTCAACGATTGTTTCCTATCATCGTTTGTTAATTTTTTATTCTTGTTAATTCAAGTACGATCTTAAATCAGGAAGCAAGATTTGAGGAATTCGGAATAATGAGAAAAAGAAAACAAGAAAATAAACTTTTACAAGATATATGCAAATTCATGCTTGCATTACTTTTGAGTCATGTTATGGACAAGACCAAAATAACCAAATGTGCATAGGACACAAAAACACACCAAAACAGTTAAAATATGAACAAGCAAAGATTGTTTTGTAAAAGAAATTAATTATTTCATAAGAAGATTGTTTTGTAAAAGAAATTAATTATTTCATAAGATGAAATAAATCATCACAGAACATTTTCCTAATTATTTTTAAAGAGATTAATATTAAGAAATAAACTTCCACTAAACCAGGTTTATATCTAAAATATAATGAAGATACATTTTCGATTTGATCCATGGTTGGCGATACATAATAGGAAGTACCTTTTACTTACCCTAAATTCCTCCCACCTATTCACCTAATAAGCTTAAACTGATTCATTTTGCAAGGAAGCACATGCCATCAGCCATGAGGTCAACATAAAAGATCATGACTTTTTACAAGTGAGTGATAGGCACCCAAGCACTTAGAGAACCCACCCCCAAAAACTAGCTGTTGAGGAGGGAGAGCCAAACCACTTAAGTACTCTACCAAGCAACTCATACTACTCGATGTGGGACCTTGGCACCAGGTCCCTATCAATATACCCTCCCCGAAAAGCCAACGTCCTGATAGCTTCACTCGGCGGCACGCAAGCACTCGAAGAACCCACCCCCAAAAGCTAGCTGTTGAGGAGGGAGAGCCAAGCCACTTAAGTATCCCATCAAGCAGCCCATACTACTCGATGTGGAACCTTGGCACCAGGTCCTTATCAATATACCCTCCCCGGAAAGCCAACGCCCTGACGGCTTCACTCGGCCTACTGCCAGTCAGAACCCTCCACCAGCAGCCCTTTTCCGAACACCAACCTCTGTCTCTAATACCAAATGATAGGCACTCAAGTACTTAGAGAACCCACCCCAAAAGCTAGCTGTTAAGGAGGGAGAGCCAAGCCACTTAAGTACCCCACCAAGCAGCCCATACTACTCGATGTGGGACCTTGGCACCAGGTCCCTATAAGTGAGTAATATCATCGAACAGTCTTAAAGACACCAATAATGACAAAATTTCAAACCTAGGAAAGATGGGCAAGACCTCAATAATACAATATTGGTCCAACAGAAATGCTGATAATAAACTTCAATAATCAATATTAAACTTCCAGTTCAAATTCCAAACAATTTCCTCAAAGTTAAAAAAGCTAAGAAAAATTATTACCTGCCACAGTTCCTCAGTTACAAATGGCATGAATGGATGTAACAATTTCAGTATGTTTTCAAAAACATACAATAGAACTGCCTGTGCTTGTAAAGCATCTGAATCGCATCCAGAGTGGTATAGGCGAGCTTTACTGGCTTCAATGTACCTGGAAAAAGAGACAAACATTAAATCTTTGAACCTTGAATATTCATAAACCATTCATGCAAAAACTTTTTGTGTGTGAAGCTCAATAGAAGCAATACCAATGGTAAATTAAAGATTATGAATGCATTCATCTTTTTGGCCATGTTTAAAAGGCTTATCTACACCAACTTCAAATGATAAATATATATTCCAAAAAAAAGACTCCATAATTTTTCCGAAATATTCTGGGCTATGCAAGAACACAAACATGCATGTAAATATTAAGCATAAGACTGGGGAAACAGAAGACTTAAAGAATACATAACTGCATAGAAATCATATTTTCCAATGAAATATATTTAAGTTATTGAATATACCAATCAGCATAATCACTCCAAAAGAAATCATATGTTTCTCTTCCGACCTCTCCAAAGAAAAATTTGTCATAGCTTGCAGTGACTGTATCAATAAGCATATGGAGTTTTGAGACCTGAAAATTAAAAAATGTTATTTCATGTGCTTTTTCAATAATCGTTTTGCATCCAAAAAACACAGAAAAATGATTATAGTGCATTGCAGTGAAGTCACTTGGTTAATTACAGGGCATAATGAATTGGCAATCAGAAAACACGCCAAAATGATTTACTTACTATCCAACTTTCTGGTAAAGTTGCCTTTCGTATAGATTCTTCTTCATCAAACTGAAAGAAAGATAAAAAGAAGTCAAAGCTACAGAATAAGAATATACAGCCTTAAACATGAATTGCAGTTATAGTGAAAGAGTGATACCACCCTAACAAAGCTTGTCTCAAGTGATGTGGCATTATCATGTAGTTGATGGAGATGATGTGGCCAAGGTGATATAACACATGTCATACTTAAATTGGGAATTATGGGATAGATTTTGTGAAGCATACTATTAATACTCAAACCAAAAATAGACTGAAATGAAACCCTTCAGTAGATCCTCATCATATACACAATAGTAAATCAATAGTGATGTGAAATTGATTTCATAATCATGCACTCGATCATTGTTGAGTTGGAATAGTCCATTAAACAATTGAGATACACGAGGTAGTGTCCATCAATAAAAATTCAGGGAAAAAGTTTTCCTTTTAGACTGGCAATTGTCTCGACTGTCATGTTGTGACTTTGATTTGTGACGCAGAATGACTCATCATATCAATGATTTTCAAGAAATTTGTTGCTCTTCTCTACCCAGTTTCAACACATAATCTGGTATTCACTACTTAATTAGCTCCTATCAAATTTCTTTCTTGTCACAACAGCACCAAAGGAGATTATAGCAGTAAAAGAAAAAATAAATAAAACAAGAAAGAATGACAGATTGTTATGTGGAAGTATAATGACCACCACATTTCCACAAGAATTTCTTTTCATTCCAATGACTTAAGGTTCTTTTCTTGCATTCTCTCAGCTGTTGGGACCACCTTGCCACTTCCCCGTCATTTGCAATACCATCATATGAAAGTATCAGGGGTCATTGCAGTTTCAATCTCATTCTGAAGCATGACTCCGAAGGAAAAGTTGGTGATTTTCTTAATCTAGCAGTTTTGCATATGTGAAATATAATCTTCTTCCTCATGTATTGCTAAATCTATCTTTTATTGAATGAAAAAAGAATCCCAGGAAGGCAGGGCTGGTATGGAAGTTGTCAACACTAATCACAATTATTTGATTCCTAGATGTAAGGATAAACAAACCTTATAAGCTAGTAAAGTTTCCCAAGCAGATTTATCACTCTGACTAGGCAAGTTCTGCAAAACAAACTTGCCAGCATTCCATAATTTGTTGGTGAAGGCCTTGTTTGCAGTCAATCTCTCCATAGACAAATTGAGGTCCTGGAAAAAGAACAAGTGAAATTACATAATAAGGTAACATCTTCAATGATCTAGGACCCTTACACATGTAAAATCAGCACCCTGCCTACAAGCAGATTTTCACCATAAAACTATTGAATGTAGACTTGATCTTGCAGTTCTAAGAATTTAAGACAAACCTGACCAGCAGTTCCTAAGGCAAGAGTGAATCTTAAAGCATCAGTACCAAACTCCTTGATTGTATCAAGTGGATCTATCACGTTCCCCAATGTTTTTGACATTTTTCTCCCCTGAAAATGTTTGTCTCATTAAGAACTAACTACACATTTTGAAAGATGGGATTGTCACTTAACTCAATGGGATGTCAATATTGAAACCGTAGCTTTACTTTTGTATTCTACTCACATGTGAATCTCGGATCAGTCCATGAAGATAAATATATGAAAATGGAACAGTCCCTGTGAACTCAATTCCCATCATGACCATTCTTGCCACCCAAAAGAACAATATGTCATGCCTGCGCAAAGAAGGGAGAAGTATACCCACCAACAATCATCAAACAACAAAGAAAACGAATGGAACAACAGCAAAAAAAAACTAAAAGCAAGAAGTGTCAGTACAAGCCGTAAGAATGAAAAAACTGTACATTCCATAGCATCAAATGAACCTCCAAAGCAGCAGGACATATACTATCAGCTTTAGACTGATAATATCATTGTTACTTCTTATTCCAAGAGGCCAGCTTTCATATCAAAATAACCTCTAAAAATTACAATATTACAAAGACAGGTGTAGTGGGCTCCAGACTATTTAAGAAAAACATAAGCACCTGCAATAACAGCAAATCAAACTTTTGGTTTCTATCTGCTTATTTTCTTAATGGAATTCTTTTCATATGCTGTTAGTGAAACAAGACTAGGTGTCTAAAATAATAACAAGCCCTCGTGGGGATAATCGCTTGTAAAACATAAGTATATATCTTTTTCCAACTAAAAAACATGTTTATTATACATTCCAGAAATTTAAATTCATGATGCAGATTTTGGGCAAGCAAGCTTGTTCATTCAAACACTACCCAGCCCTGATAAATGATTGTTGGAAGGTTCTTGTCATTCCTGGTGTACCTGATGATTACTAGTCCCATCATTATGCACTGTCTTAAATTTAAATTTGGGCCATGCTTCTTCACAAAGGACTTAACCATTTAATTGCAGTTACAAATCCAACAAAAAATAAAATAAATTAAAGGCATAACAGAAAAAAACCATCAGAAAGATGTATACCCAGTTTCAAGCATTGTTGTTGGATAAAACCTCTTAAAATCATCAGTTGACACATCCGGCCACCCAAGAGTACTGAAAGGCCATAGCGCACTGAAGAGCAAAGTAAGCCAAATATCTTAGCAAGGATTTCTACCACTTATCCTATATAGAAATAAAATGTGAATTCTTGTAGAGCAAGGGAAAAAAGAGATGAGGCCAAAGCTTAAATTGAAAAAAGTTCTATATCTTGGCTCTAGAACACTTCGCTTACAAGTGGTGATTTGGAACATAATCACAAGCAGCTGTAACCAGAAGTCCAAGAGAATAAATGTATCATTGTCATGGAAATATTTTCATAACCTTTAATGAGAATATTAAGTTGTTTAATAAACCTTGAAAACCAGGTGTCAAGAACATCTGGATCCTGATATATTTCCACATCTTTTCCATACTTTTCAATGGCTTTCTCAAGAGCTTCATCAGCACTCCTAGCAACTATGTATTCCTCTTCACAGTCTTTTCCATCAATATACCAAACAGGTATGCGGTGTCCCCACCAAAGTTGTCTGCTTATACACCAATCCTTAATATTTGATAGCCAGTGATTGTAAATCTGTTATCAGCAAAGAACTGGTTGGACTAAGATAACACACAGAGCATGCGGTTTATGGTAAATATGTTATACTTAAATAAATAATTGCAGGAAGCTGGGCTGTGCATTAATGTCAGAAAGATACCCAGTTAAAACATTTTTCTACTCAAAGTTAAAAAATCAGCTCAATGATATTGGCAAAGAATGGCTAAAGAAGACCATACTAAGAGTAAGCAGGTTAATGGATCTACAAACTGGATACCACTAAATATAGCAGGTTGAGTAAATAGCCAGCCAACTATTGAACAAAGAAATAGTAGAAAGTTTAGTTTATCTGCCCTCTATTTAAATCAAAACAAAGGCATTTACATTTCAACTGCACATACCTTTACAAATCTTTCAGGCATAATGGTCAGTTCTCCTTTTTCAACTGCATGAAGGGCCTTTTCAGCTAAAGGTTCCATGGTTACAAACCACTGCTTGCTTACTAGTGGCTCTATTACCTAATCGAAGAGAGAGAAACAATATTAATAAATTCCCCATTGAAAAGACATCCATTCACCTATATTAGGTTTTCGAAATCTTAAATGGTGTTTGTCAAAAACATAATTAACATACTTCTCCACCACGCTGGGATCTAGGAACTCGTAAAGTGTGGGGTTCCTTTTTTACAGCTAGGCCCGTCTCCTCGAGATCTGACCACAATTTCTTCCGTGCCTCAAACCGATCAAGGCCACTAATGTCAAAAAGTCATTGCAAAACATTTTAGGTAAACATAAAAGTTCTCTCCAATTCCATACTGATCAACCCAAATAAATTATTTCAAAATGCTGTAGTTTAATTACTCCAAAGTATTACCAATAGAGTCCTGCAACATCATTAAGTGTCCCATCCTTGTTCATCACATTAAGTATCGGAAGACCAAGCTTTCTTGCAAGAAGATAGTCATTATGATCATGTCCAGGACTTATCTTCAATACACCAGTCCCAAATTCTTTATCAACATACTGCCACCACAAAGATAATACACTGACATCAGATTATTAATGAAAAATGTTAAATAAGTGGATTTATGATAAAAACAATACATTTTCCTAGATGGGTCATATAAATATACAAGATTTTTGAAAACTTTGTTAATATGGAAAAAATTTTGACATTCAAATAATCTCAGAAATTTTTTTGGCTCAGGGCATTTTGAGGACTAGTCCCTGAGTAAAACAACAGAAGACTTTCCACTTTTATTCTGATGGTAGGCCCCATAATAAAGGAGGCTTAGGGATTGGGACAATGGTTATGAGGAATAAAGCTTTTTCCGGGGAAATGCATATTGAGGTTACCTATAGAGCAAAACACTCTGTGGCACGCTATTATTAGAAGTAAATAAGGCTTTCATGTGAATGGGTGGGATGAAAAAATGGCTCCTTATGGTTCTACTAGAAGTCCTTTGAAATCAATTTCTCAAGATTACTCCTCTTTTTCACCCTTACCGAAGAAAGAGCTTGGAAACGAAGAGAAAATTCAATTTGGGAGGATATGATATTAGATTACTCTCCTTTATGCTTTCTATTTCCAAGAATTTATAGATTGTGTAGAGATCATAACTTAAACATCAAGGATGTGGTAGTCTCTTCCTTCATTTTTTCAGGTTGGGATTGAAACTTGAACTTCTTGAGAAATTTGAACGAGAGAGAAATCCAATAACTCACAGCCCTTTTAGCTTTGGTGGATAAAGTTTCCTTGAATCAGGTGAGGGAGTAGAGAAGAATTTGGAAGCTCGATCCATCATGTTTTCTTTAAATTCTTCTTTAATTGGCTAATCGTTGTTTCAAGCGACAATTTTGAATCCCATTTATACTTTTGTGCTTAGCAACATTACTTTATTACAGCAGTTTTGGTAAAACCACTAATTGAAACTGAAGTACACAAAATGTTAAGACCAGTAAATAATTAAAAGTCGGTAAAAATGGGTACTTTACCTTGTCTGAGATAATAGGGACATGGCGACCATATGTCATTGGTACTATCGCCATCATACCAATATACTTAGAATAACGATCATCCTGCATAAGAGTAATAAATATAACATTTGGAACTGATATCCAAAAATTTCCGTAACTCATAAAATGTGTACAAGCTAGTCTAAACTAGAGAGGAGTGTCAATGACATCTGAGCACTTTCATATTTATAGGCACTGTTGTTAAGTTTGTTTAGACAGACAACACTTTTCAGTAAGATATGCTAATATGAGATATTTCATTATTTGCTTCAATAAAATGCTATGAAATACAAGGGCTAAAGCAATATTTACCCAAGAAAGTCATCATTTACTTTTTGGTTCAAAACA
Organism: Bursera palmeri; assembly: GCA_026225775.1. Lineage (NCBI taxonomy): Eukaryota > Viridiplantae > Streptophyta > Magnoliopsida > Sapindales > Burseraceae > Bursera > Bursera palmeri. The sequence goes on along the minus strand of JANKKB010029397.1, from coordinate 13,045 downwards.
AGAAGGACCAGTTAAAATTAGAAAACAGAAGAATCTTAAAAAAGTTAAACCACTGGGGAAATGTTTTAGAGAACAATCTCAGACAATCAATGCTGAGATACCCTTAAAAGGACCAGAACAAGCCAAATTTCGTCCGGTATATTGAGAAGAATCTTCACCTGGGCCATTCTAAAACAAAACACTTTTGCCTACATCACCTAGACACACAGCAAGATAAAATCTATTATTAACATCCCCTAAATGACAAGGTTGAGAAGAATATTCTTCTCAGAAAAATTTTTGAAGTCCATAGATTATGGGTGTCACTGAATTGATAAGTCGCAAGGTAAAGCAAGTCCTTTTTTAAAACCTTGACGGCTTAACCATCTGACTTGGAAATTGAGGTCATGCTCAAATCAAAGATTCTTTTTCAACTCCAATGCTGCTCCATAAAGACCACGACTTTCTGTGACTGGGAAACAGTACAATGTAGGGGGATAAAAGTTATGTACAAGGGTACCATAAAATGTGCAAATTAAGTCACTCATGTCATCCTATGCCTTCAAGAAATGAGCTTAAATGTATTGATAAAATCTTTGAATCTTCATGTTGATACTATGCACAAAGTAACTTCTGAGCAGTAGGCCCATCTGTCCCTGAACTAATGTTCAAGGCAAACAAAGTTGTCTCACCTGAGGATGCACTGCAATAGCTACATCACCAAACAAAGTCTCAGGCCGTGTCGTTGCTATTGTCAAGAAGTCACTACTACATGGAAGAAAATATAAACATCAACATAAAGAGTAAGTAACCCTTGAAAGGAAACAGACAGAAATTTAAATCAAGTATTAGAAAACCATGCATGAGTTTCACATAAATAAAAAGTTCAATTGCATGAAAAATAACAAATGTGAGAGAAAAGACAGAACCAGTTATTTACTAGAGATCTACTGTCAAAACAAAGTAAAGGGTGACATTCCAACATATGCTAGTGCAGCTGTGTAAAACACATCTTCCTTCTTTTAACATATGATCTGAAGAACCAAACGGAGAAATAATGTCCGTTTACTGTTATCACAAAATTGGGATCCACTTCTTTTTATCAATGTAAAAGTTCATTCTTCTCACAATTATCCTAGATGCCATATGCATGCATGCACACATGTATTTATGTGGCATCTAGAATACATATTGTTGACTTATGTAGTTAAAGGTAGAAAGGTAGATCTGATTTTGTTACTGTCTAAGTATATATGTTTGTGTATATATTGAGGCCTAGCATTGTAACGTAAAATATAAAGAAATAACAGAGCTTTTCTTTCTACTCTCTGCCTACTCAATTATAGATGTTATCCTCTCTATAATCGTTCATGGTATCAGAGCCACCGACTCTTCTCTACTGTCTTCCGGTGCTGGCTGTACGGTATTTGTTTTCCGGTAAAGCTCAAGTTGACTCGTTCTGGATAGTATCAAAGCCACCAACTTCTCTCACCGCTGGCACCAGTGGGTTCAGCCGAGGTCGGTGAGTAATCTGCTATCTTCTTCGTCTCCGTCCGACTCCAGTTACTATTCCGACCAATGTTCCGGCTACTGTTCCAGCGTTCAGAAAAACATTTCTCTGTCATTTGGTTTTTCTTTTTCACAGGAAGCATCTCAATGGGCTGTGAATTTGGACTGTGAAGTTCAGTCTGTTGTATGAGAAAGTTAAGCCTTTGTTGCTGTCGCTTTGCTTCTCTAAAGCTCTTGTTCACGCCTCAAAGCTGCTGCTACTTCTCATAAAATTATCTCTTTGTCTTAGTTTCACCATACTTGATATCCTGTCTCCTTAGAACTCAAGGACACAGAGGTACGAAACTATAGAACAGAGCCTGTTCAATCTCAATTAATTCCACCATATTATCTTTACAAATCAGAGGTAAATCCGACAATCACTCATGATGTCTTTTGATGCTGCCAGCTCTAAATCAGGTTCTATTTCCTTCATGACTCTTCCCACTATTGTTACTGATAAGCTAATAGGCAATGCTAATTATACTTTATGGGTTGCCTCTGTTGAATTGTGGTGTACAGGTCAAGGTTTAGAAAGTCACCTGACAACTAAGGCTGAAAACATAACTACAAACCATGGCCCTTGGGTTCAAACTGATGTATTGTTATGTAGTTTATTATGGCAGACGATTGACTCTCAACTTCATCCTATTTATAAGACATACAGAACATGTGTTGAGATATAGAATCAGGCCAAATTACTCTGCACTAATGATATCCAGCGTCTGTATTCAGTTGTGTCTACACTGGTTAATCTACGACAACAAGATATGAATATGTCAGATTTCTTGGCCAGATTGCTTCCCTTAAAACGGAGATTCTTTTATTAATGCCGGCTGGTAAATCTGCAGTAGACGATCTAACACAGCTTGACAAATTCATGATGGTTTTCACCCTTACCACTGTCAGTCCTGATCTCATTCCAGTCCGTTATCAAATCCTATCAAGTGCAGTTGTGCCGTCTCTTGATGATGTGTTTGCCCAATTGCTTCAGGTTACATCCCCCAATTTGATCTCCGGATCTCCATTGGTTAACTCTTCTGCCTTGGCTTCTCAGTCTCAACATGTTTATCAAAGGCCACAGGGTGATCACGGTGGACGTTCTCAGTTTCAGTCTACTTATCAAGGGCAGCTAGGTGATCGCAGTGGACGGGGAATCGACCTAAGTGCAGTTATTGTCATCGTTGGGGGCATACCAGGGAGAAATGCTTCAAATTACATGGACAACCTTCTCGAGCTACTCATGTTATTCATATTGGTATTAAATCATCTGTTGAAAACCCCCTGCCATCCTTAACTCTTACTGATGCTGATTATGCTGAATATATCAAGTATCAGGCATCAAAGCAGTCTTCCTCATCTACCTCCCTTGCTCACTCAGGTAATTCATTTGCTTGTCTTACTCAGTCATCTCCTCCCGGTACATGGGTCCTTGATTCTGGTGCTACTGATCATATCTCTGATAACTCTCGTTTACTTTCTCATTGCACTAATACCACATCTGTGCCTCCTGTCACTTTAGCTAATGGATCTAAAACTATGGTTAAAGCGATTAGTCGTGCACATCCGCTCCCTTCATTGCCTTTATATTCTGTCTTTTATATTCCTACATATCCTTTTAACCTTATGTCTGTCAGTAAGTTTGCCCATACTTTAAATTGTTCTATCACTTTCGATAATAACTCTGTTGTTATACAAGATCGAAGCACGAGACGGATGATTGACACAGGACGTGAGTCACAAGGTCTCTATCATCTCCATATACCTTCCGCTCCTATCGTATGCACTACTTCTGAATCTCCATTACTCAGTCATCATCATTTAGGCCATCCCAGTTTATTGAAACTCCAGAAAATGGTTCCTGAACTTTCTACGTTATCAACCTTAAATTGTGAGTCTTGTCAACTTGAAAAACATACTCTTAGTTCATTTCCGAAGCGTGTCGGTCAACGGCCTACGTCCCCTTTTGAGTTAGTCTATTCTGATATATAGGGTCCTTGTCGGATCCCTTCTATTTTGGGCTTTCGGTACTTTGTTACATTTATTGATGATTTTTCTCATTGCACATGGTTATATTTTATGAAAGCTCGGTTAGAGTTATTTTCTATATTTAAATCATTTTCTAATGAGGTTAAGACTCAATTTTATACTGTTATTCGTGTATTGCGGAGTGATAATGCTCATGAATATTTTTCTGCACCCTTTACTAACTCATGTCTTCTCAGGGCATTATTCATCAGTCTTCTTGTGCTTATACTCCGCAACAAAATGGCATTGCCGAAAGTAAGAACAGACACCTATTAGAAACTGCTCGTACCCTACTTTTACACAATCAGGTCCCTTCCCAATTTCGGGCCGATGCTCTCTAACTGCTTGTTTCTTAATCAATCGAATGCCCTCCTCTATTTTACAGCACCAGGTCCCACATTCTATTTTGTTCCCTGCTCAACCATTGTACACTCTTCCTTCTAGTGTCTTTGGATGTACATTTTTTGTTCATATGTTCTCTCTTAGTCAGGACAACTCTAAACGAGCTTTCATAAAAAATAACCATGTGCAATGAGAAAAATCATCAATAAATATAACAAAATACTAAAATCCCAAAATAGAAGAGATCTGACAAGGACACCATACATCAGAATGGACTAACTCAAAATGGGACACAGCCCGTTGACCGACACGCTTTGAAAATGAACTACGAGAATATTTTCCACGCTTACAAGACTCACAACTTAAAGTTTATAACGTAGATAGACCAAGAACCATTTTCTGAAGTTTCAATAAACTAGGATGACCCAAACGATGATGAGTAAGTAATGGAGATTCAAAAACAGTGCATGTTGTAGGAGCGGAAGGTATATGGAATGATAGAGACCCTCTAACTCACGTCCTGTGCCTATCATCTATCCCGTGCCTCAATCCTGTATAACAATAGAGTTATTATCGAAAGTGATAGAACAATTTAAAGTATGAATAAGTTTACTGACGGACACAAGGTTAAAAGGACATATAGAAATATAAAAAACTGAATCTAAAGGCGAGGAGGGAAGCGGATGTGCACGTCTGACTTCTTTAACCATAATTTTAGATCCGTTAGCTAAAGTGACAGAAGGCACAGATGTGACATTAATATAATGAGAAAGTAAACAAGGGTTACCAGAGATATGATCAGTAGCACCAGAATTAAGGACCCATGTACCAAGAGGAGATGACTAAGTGAGACAAACAACTGAATTTCCTAAGTGAGCAAGAGAAGCATATTAGGAAGACTGCTTAGATACTTGATATATTCATCATAATCAGCACCAGTGAGAGTTAAGAATGGCAGAGGGTTTCCGACAGATGATTCAGTACCAGTATGAACAATATTAACAGCCCGAGAAGACTGTCCATATAATTTGTAGCATTTCTCTTGGGTATGCCCCTAATAATGACAATAACTACACTTGGATCGATTCTCCCATCCACCACGATCACCCTGTAGCCCTTGATAAGTAGGTTGAGACTGAGAAATCAAGGCAAAAGAGTTCACCAATGGGAATCCTAAGATCAAATTGGGGGATGAAACCCGAAGCAATCGGAAGAACACGTCATCGAGGGAAGGCACAGATACACTTGATAGAATTTGATCGCAAATCGGAGTAAGATCAGGATTGACAATAGCAAGAGTGAGAACTATGAAGAACTTGTCGAGCTGTGTTAGATCGTATGCTGCAGACTTACCAACCGCCATTAATAAAAGAAACTCTGCTTTAAGAGAAGCAATCCGGTCAAGAAATTCTAACATATTCATATCCTGTTGTCGTAGATTAACCAGTGTAGACACAACTGAATACAGGCGCTGGATATCGTTCGTGTAAAGTAATGTGACCTGATTCCGTATCTCAACACATGTTCTATATGTCTTATAAATAGGATGAAGTTGAGAGTCAATTGTCTCCATAATAAATTACATAACAATACATCAGTTTGGACCCAGGAGGCATGATTTGTGGTTATGTTTTCAGCCTTAATTGTCAGATAATCTTGTAGACTTTGACCTATACAGCACAATTCAACAAAGACAACCCATGAAGTATAATTAGCACTGCTTATTAGTTTATCAGTAACAATAGTAGGAAGGAACACAAAGAAAATAGAACCTGATTTGGAACCGAAAGCGTTAAAAGACATAACGAGCGCGTGCCGAAATAAACTCTAATTTGTAAAGGAAATCCGGTGAAAATAAGACAAAAATAATTTTCTTATCACTGGAGCAGTCACCGAAGTCGAACAGTAATGGAAAAAAAATGTGCAGATTGCTCATTGACCTTAGCTGAACCCATTGGTGCGGGTAGTGAAAGGAGATGAGCGTTAGAGAGGGAGGTCTAAAACCACATCACCGAAAAGACAATTGGCGCATGGAGGCACGTGGGACGGAAATCGGAGACAGGTATGATGGGGATTTGCTAGTGAGAGGAAGAGGAGCAAGCCGGCAGCTGTCACTCGCGCCGAAGAAGAATATTAGCCCACAATCGCCGGAAAGAGGAGCTGCACGTGGCAGCGTGGCTGGCGAGGATCGTTGGCGATATGGACAGCAGGTTGCCAGCGAGAAGACGAGCAGACTGGCACCAAAAGGAGGTTAATTTGAGCTTTGCTGGAGAACGGTAGCATCGCCGAAGAACAATGGAGCCGCTGGAGAACGTCGACAAGCTCGACGGGGGTTGGCTGGCGAGAAGACTAAGAGCAAACTAGCATCAGAAAGACGTCAATCTGAGCTTCGTCGAAGAAAAAAAACAGAGAAGAAAGACAGTGACTCTGATACCATGAGAAAACAGAGAGGAGAAATAGTTTTTGTATTTCTGTCTATCAATTACAACTCTACACACCTCAATATATACAACAACCTATACACTAAAATGGAAACAAAATCACAACTACTTTCCTTCTTTCTGTTTTTTTTACTTCATATAACTCAACACCTTCTAACATAAGTAAATCTTACTGGAAACCTGTCAAATGGATGTTCCTTTATTACAACAATAGAGGAGAAGGAAATCAAAATCACCTCATCTTAGAGAGAGAAACAGAAAGAAAAGCATCCTTCATCAAGAAATTAACACTTCTAAACAAGTAAACAACAGTGTCTCCTCTAGATAAGTGAATTGGAGCATTGTACTAGAAATTAGTAAAACAATGTTTTAAAAACAAATCCTTGTATTATTCTTTGTTCTCGGTTTGAGACTCGAAAGATTTATCCACCTTGGAACCTCTCTAATTGGCTAACAAGACAGACACTTAACTATTGAAGAATGATCTCAATAAATTTGTACATGCCTTTTATAGAGTTAAAAGGAAAAGAATTTGTTGATCTTCACTAAGAATTAGAAGCGCAACAATATATCAGAATGTTCAAAGAAACAGATATTATTTGCTTTATGGCTACAAGCACTTTATATGCGTAGTGGGACAGAAGAGAATGAAGCATGTGCAGATTCTGAAGTCTTATATTATCTGCCAGTTTCACAGCTTTATCTTAATTTCTACTCTTTCTTCCCAAAGCTTCCTCTCGGAATATCTCTTTTAACATGAATTAATAATTATATATCTATTTTAATGTAGACCTACTAAAAATAAAGAAGTAAATGGCAAGTATAAGTCTGAAAAGTGCTAGAACAAATCAATTAAAAAAGAAGAAAGATGTGCCAAATCCCCCAAAAGGATTTTTGGAAAGGAAAATCCATCAAAATTGTGGAGTGCTCATAGCAATTTCAAATTTATACTATTTGGTTTAAAAAGGGTACAAACAATGCCACAACATCTTACAGGAGAGAGAGTTTGACCTAATGTTGGCTTATCTCCTATGCGTGAACTAATTTAGGCACCAAAATGAGCCATAAGACTTGCTAAATTATTTCTATCTAAGAAAAAAGCAAAGAAAATTCCCAATTTTCTCTGTGTCCATTTTGGCGGTTCATGTCCATTTGCATAGCTTCTGTCCTCAAGAGCTGTTCTGTTTTTACTGTTGTGGACACCAGGTTCACTTATGTAGTTCTTATGTCATAGTAATACAAATCTTTATTTCCATTACATATATGAGTTTATAACCTCCTTCAGAAAGTGATAGAAATAAATTTTCTTTTAAGAAATATGAAAAAATACTAAGGTGAGTACCTTGAAGCTCCAGCAACGCGGTACTTAATATAATAAAGGGTTCCAGGTTCTTCTGAATACTCTACTTCCTTTGAAAAAATAAAATTAAATTAAAAAATTTAGACCAAATGCTATCACTTTAAATGTAAAAGCACCATGAAGTGTGATATTTACATAAAACCAAAAATAGCATACCAAGTCTGAAACTGCAGTCTGTAGACTAGGAGACCAGTTAACCATATAAGAACCTGGAAAGAAATATCAATCCATATGACCAATCACACATGAGGTGCTAATTATAAATCAACAATCATTAATATCCTATAATTGTGAGATAAGTTGTGTAATTTAAAATTAAAATCTGATGTCATAAAACTTTAAGCTTGTAAGTAGAAGAAAAGGAATTCTCAAAATCGAGCATAAAAAACCCTACTTAATTTTGTCACCATTTGATTGCAACTTCCAGACAGGAGGAAGATGCACTTATTAGCTCTTTCTCCTAGGCTCCATTTGTGTCCTTGTAAATAATTTTACAAGAATTACAGTAAAATATACAATTTCCTTTCATTTTAATATTGAAAAATGAAAACACCTCATGAAATGTAATAATCATTGCTCAAAGTTTTGAGACCTTAAATGTCAATTTTTTGAGTGTCCATCTACCATGTTGATTAATTATCCAATCAAAAAATTAGCTAAGCTTCAACAAAGTCTCTTTTGTGTTTTAATTCCATCCAAAATTTATGAATAGCATATGAGAAGTGCTTAAAGAAAAAAGAAATCTCAACAAAGTTGTTTACGTATAGGAGGCCAATGAATAGATTTGAGTAGTAAGTGAAGATTGATGCAGCTAGCCCAAGTAGCTTGAATTTGAAACTTTTTTAGAATATGCTGCATCAAATTATATATTAATATGCTAATAGAAAGAATAGAACCTTATGCATATCTGGAATGTAAGCAAGTTTATTACAAGTTTCGCTAATAATACGTATTGTATGGAACCCAACAATTTTTAGGAAAAAAGGAGTCAAGTAAAAGCATTTAGGTCATACAAAATCATTGAATAAAAGGGATGATAAGTTGTCCCAGTTCAAACAGGTTCCCACTTTTCAGAAGATAAACCACACTTATTGGACCAACCTACTTTTCACAGGAAAGGTTTTATATAGATAAGTCCAAATCTAAAGATTGCTAACAGCCTAACTTTGATCTGAGTTCCTGCTCAGCTAAGAAACAAGAACAATGTTCAAGAAACTTCGGTCTATACCTTGATAGATTAAGCCTTTCTCGTGAAGCTGGATAAATGCCTCAACAACAGCGCCTGTAAAAATGAAAGGATGCCATCTCAGAACATATAACACCACAATGGTAAGTTCAAAGTACTTCACATTTTGAGCAATAATGGTTGAACACACATCAATACATATCCCGAGACTTTTCATGTACTATCCTCATTAATTACACACTTTCTGGTGTGACTAGAGTTCTGCTAGATAGAAAAACTGGGCTTACGACTTAGCTGCTCATCAAGTGTGAAGTGTTCTCTAGTCCAATCACAAGAAGCACCAAGCCTCTTAATCTGATTGGCAATGGTTCCACCATACCTGAGATATATAAGAAGCAGCAAAAAATAAATAACTAAACCACACTAGTAAAATTATTCCAGAACTATAGAAAAATTAATGCTTAGAGTTCAAATGTAAAGAAAAGTAACCAGGAAAGCAGAACAAACAATATACATCTACTCAGTGCATAATAGAGAAAATAAATCTATCATTATAAAAGAGAGTGTGAGAGAGAAAGCAGATATGTTAGATTTAACATCAATCATTTGAAGTGTATTGAGTCAATCGCCCAAAAAGGAGTGACAATTAATATATCTTAGAAATAACATGATAGGTGCAATCCCAGTCATTAACATACATACATATATAAAATAGAGACACAATCTTTGCTCGTGAAGCATAAGATAAGACCATGCATTTTTAATGATTGAGAATACATTTGACACGCAAAAGGGCATTTTGGGAATGACATGTACTAGGTTTTTAATCTAAATTATTCAAAGTGTTTTGATCTCTTTATATTTGTTTTTTTTTTTTTTTCTTCTGATAAGAAGCAAAAAAAGATATAAATTTATAAAATAAAAAGAGTGAACCAGGTTGCCATATGTACAATTGAGAGGGACAAATTCTATTCAAAACCACAACTTGTGTTATAGTTTGTGCAAAAGGTAAGTAGCTACTATTCCTAAAACCTACACACACATATGAAGGATAGAAGTCGTATTAGTATGGGTCTTAGAAAAATATTTAAGGTGAGTATGAAGAACATTCTTAATCAAAAAATACTTCTCACAAAAAGTATTAAGGACAGAAGTAAGAGTATATACTTTTCTTTCCATTCCCAAACTCGTTTTGTAAACTCATCTCTACTCAAGTCGATCCTTTTTATTCCTTCTGATGCCAACATTCTTTCCACAACCAACTAGGTAAATCATGAAAAAATAAAAGCATATTAGCTACCAAAATTTAAATTCAAAATCCATGAAAGTCAAATTGATCGAGACCTTATCACAAAAGTTCAACACTTGATTCCATGGAATATGACAATATGTAAAGAAATACACAATTTATAAATATATGGAACAAAAGAATGACCTATTAATCATAAAAACTAAGAAGCCACAAAGCAGCAAATCCTTTTATTCCTCCCACACCACAAATAATCCAAATAGTAGTCAAAATACATCATCTCTGAAAAGCTAAATGCATATAACACAAAAAGATAACCAAAGAAAGTGCACAGCCATAAAATGCTCCAAAAACATAAAAGTGTCTTCTTCCCTGTCCATAACTATTAATTAGATTCCTGTATGGCTATCCAATCTAATCAAAGACCCGAGAACTAGACATCATAAGTTTCAGCTCATTCCTAGCTTGCTTCACTCTCAGGTTGCCTCTTTTACTTGACTAAGCAGCATTCCATCCACGTGGAGTGTATGTGTGTGTATCCAAACCCAACCAAATATAAATCCCAATCAATTAGGCCTTTCAATACAATTAAATAGAGCTCCATGCTCCTTCTGACTTTTGACTCACCTGCTCTAGACAAAAAGCTCTACAGGCAAGGACCAAATCAATGAAATAGATTGGCATGCATATCTATCTTTGAGTGCACATATAATAAGGTAAACCATTTAGCCCCCATAATTGCTTTGCCTTTATTCTTCAACAAATTTATATCAAAAAGAAAATTAAAAAACTAATTACAATGTGAATATTAATTCAGTAAAGATTCACATGGATTGATTAATGTACCAAAATCAACACATTGAGGTAAGCATATAGTCTTTCAATTTGACAACATACCTGAGTTGCAATGCCTGCATGATCAGTCCCAGGAAGCCAAAGTGTTGGTCTTCCTTTCATCCGATGGTACCTAACCATAATATCCTACCAAGGAAGACCAAAAAAGTTGATAAGAGTAATAATAAGAGTATTGAGAAAGGTAACAAGTAAGAGGGCTATGCACAAATTTTAAGCCTTAAGATGTCCAAAAAAGAAAAAAGAAGGCAAGTAAAAGAGAAGGAAGAAAGAAACTTAGTATGTATATTATATAATATAAAAAGAGTTGCATATGTGAAATGGACCAGGTGTTCAGAGAGAATGCAGCAGGGGGCAACAAAAACAATACAAAAACAGTAAATGGAAGAAAACTCAAGACATGCAGGTACATTTTCTTTTTCCTATGAGAGGAAGATATGCAGGAATATTCACACAGCAACAAAGAATTCAGGGGTATTTCTAACATAATGAACATGCAACTCATGTATAATGTCTTCCAAAACCATTTTCACAACCTCAAGAGTCACAAACATTGCATGCCCCATGTGCAGCGAACCGGTAACATTAGGAGGTGGCATGGATATCACAAAAGGATCACTTCCCCGTTCAAAGTTTGGTTTAAAATAACCTTGAGACTCCCACCTAACAGCCACCAATGCATATGAAAATAAGATAAGAAGATCTATCAGAAACTATATATAAAACAAATAAATGAGAGATGTCTTTAATGAATGCAGCAAAAAAATTCAATCATAAACACAGATTAATTTGCGAGAATAAAGATAATGGCACCAAACAAATGCATACATGGGTTCACATGCAATTATGTACCCTGCCCCATCCCAACCAGCACAGATATACATAATCTCACACAAATGTATCACAGAACCTACGTAAAGGAAATTTTTGTAACTAAAACTAAGTCAGAGATTTGATTGAATAAGCATGTGGACATCTGTAAACACCTATGAATAACTTATCACTAAAAAATGGTTTACCGAGTTAAGAGTTCTTTTTGGTGACCCACAAATTTTTCTTTACAATTACATGAGGATCACCCAAACAAAAATGCAGAAAACTAATACCGAGGAAGAGCAAGAGGGCAGGCTGGGAAAAAGCTCTTTTTTTTTTCATAGAAGACAGCAAGGGTGTTGGGAAATTTCCATAGATGGTCACTCACTCTCCCACAATGCAACTACGCAAAAGTGAAAAGATATAAACTCCACTCTCCATAAACTGAAGCAGCATTGGTAATCTATAGAATCTCTTTCCTAGGCCTATTGACCTAGTCCTGCTTGGGTACAGTATTGCCTATCATTAGTTGCCTAATAATTCCAAAAGGCCATACAACTATCAGTTGATCTTTGATTTGGTCAGTACAAAACTAGAGTACAGCCCAGGCAACGTGACAGCTAGCCTTTTAATAAACTTAAAAACTCTTTTTACATTTTGCAATTAGAATTCCAAGTCATGTTGAGTGAACTTTTACGAAAAAAAAAAGAATTTAGCCAGAACAAAGTGAAACATAGCATTTTCTACCTAAATAGCTTTGTCTGAAATGTTAACACAATAATTTTTTATATATTAACGCATAAAATGATTTCTCTACTGTATGCATACTTAATCCTCTGAACAACAAACAATATAAACTACCAGCAAATGGTTTAATACCAATTGTATATTCGTTCTTCTGAAGTGAAATCAAATGACTTAGGCAACACATCACTCCCCGCTGCTGCAACTGAAATGCACCAAAATTAAATTACGTCGTTAAAATAGCTTATATGGGAGTAGACAGAAACACAAAGACATGAAGCTTCTCGGGAGCGAAACAGAAGCACCTGTAGAGAATCTTGGTTTGACAAGATTAAAATGCCACTGGGGAAGCCTCATACACCGGCGTCGTTTGGAGAAGAGAAGAGGGTTGAGTCTGGAGGAAGATAAAAGGGCAGGAGTAGAGAAAGAAAGAGTCATTTGCAATATCATTTCGGAAATTTGAAAAACCGTACCAATCAACAAGGGTGTGGGTTTGGGTTTGG
>JANKKB010029396.1:0-22861 GCA_026225775.1 Bursera palmeri | reverse complement strand
GTAAACACTAATTTTGATTTTTGATGAGCCCGCTCACATATCATGTATTATCAAAATAAATCACTACCTTTCCGTTATTGATTAACTTCAGCTACCCGATGACATATAAACTACTTCAAGAAACTATATCCACAGGGATTGTAGCGTCATAAACTCTCTCTGTAGCTTTTTTTGCCTGAACAAGAATGAGAAAAGACATGTAAGGAAAGATTGAGAGTTGAGACAGAGATAGCACAGGATTGAGATAAATAACAAGTTCACTGTCAAGCCAATGGTATAATGAATGGATACCTCTTGCTCCCAGTTTGTGCGTATGGTAATTATGAAAAGAGATGAAACTTGCACAACGAGGGCACATATGATACCAAGCCAGAGCCCCTACAGTGCACAAAAAGACAATTTCGATTAAATTTCAAGAAGATCATTTACTTGCAGTTAAGTGAATATCGCAAAAGGCCTCAGATCATTCACCCTTCCACCAACATGAAGAACGAACGCTAACAAAACAGCAGATGGAATCCCCACTAAGTAATATGATCCAAGATTGACATATGCGCCAATCTTCTGCCATCCGCACCCTCTAGCAGTGCCTGATCATCACAATAGGTTAGAGATGCTAATTAGGCTACCACCAATTATTGAAAGAGTTTTTCAGAGAGGGAATGATTAAAACCTGAAAGAACACACTGGAGTCCATCTAGGAAGTTGGACACTGCAAGAATTGGCATCATGGAGGCCACATATTTAACCACTTGTATTTCATTGCTATAAGCATAACCCCAGACGTTTCGTATCAAAATCAAGACTGATCCAATGAAAATACCCTCAGTAATGGCCATGACTAGGACAACACAGACTGCTAAACGTGCAGCTTGTGCATGCCCTGCTCCTAATTCATTCGATACTCGGGTGCTGTAATTTCAAAAATTAAACATATTACTACAGATCAACTGTTGAAAATTTCAGAACAGAAACATAGAATGCCTTAAATGATATTTTTATTTTTGCCATTAGGATTAGATGCCATGATATGTAAGATAAGATCAAACTCACCTCACAGCACAACTAAGTCCAAAGGGGATCATCCAAACTGTTCCAGCTGTATTAAGGCTGCAGAAATTTTAATTTTTGAGTAAATCCCCAAAATGAAGATATTTGGAAATATGTTTCATCAAAACTGTTTTCAAGCTACCTTATAGAAAGCACTGAAGTTTCTAACTCTGGATCAGGAAGCAAGCCGGAGAGGAGAACCATCAACTCGAATGACCACATTTCCAAGCTGTTCAAAGCCATATAAACTTCATTAAAATCTAGCAAACTCAAACAAATTTCGTATAAGATTCGAGTTGTGAAAAGATGCTGAGCATTCAGATTTCTGTTTCTATTTCAGTAAACAACCAGTGGAGCCAAGGGAAGGAAGGAACATGTTATTTACCAGACCATAACAGCTGAAGGAATAGCAAGCCTAATAAAAATGAGAATATTGTGCAAGGCGTCCCTGGAAAATCCTGTCCAAGTTTTTGCACATGAAGAAGAAAACTTGACATAAATCGCCAACAATATCACATTTATCCAGTAAGAGATTGAGTTTGCCAAGGCAGCTCCTCTGCTTCCAAGGCCAGATTTGAAGACCAGAAGCCAGCAAACAAGAATGTGTAACAAAGTTGTGATTCCTGAGCTTAACATCATTGGAAAAACATTGTTTTGAGTTTGTAAAAACCGAACGAGGCACTGAAGAAGACCGTATGCAAAAAGGCTAGGGATCATGAAACGAGCATACAGTCCAGCTTCTTCTGCGATATCAGAATCCTGGTGAGCCAAGATTAGAATGGCTCCTGTGTTGGCCCAGATGAAAGCAAGTGGTATGCTAACTAGCAAAAGAACAAACATGGCTCTCTGCATGTGTATTCCGAGCACATGGTACTGTTTTGCTCCATATGACTGCCCACATAATGTATCCAATGCACTTGCCATTCCCATCTATTACAACAAAACCAGGTAAATATTTACGGTTTGCACAAGCATGGAGAATTCGTCAACAAACATTCCAGCTTTAAGAAAATTATACATTCATTTACTCTGTTGCAGGGACGGGGCCGTGAATTTCATTAAGATGAGGGGCTACGTTGTAGATATAATTTCGGGGGCCATGTATGTCTTTTCATAGGTAATAGTTTTATGATAACTTTTCTTTAAGGTCCTTTGTGTTTAGTGATAATTTCAAATAGTCCATAACTTTGAAATAGTGAATAAAAGCCCAAAGTAGTATGTACCATCAGGGATAATGACGTAAAATCATCTTTCTATTGTATTCTTGAATAAAAAAAGCTCTTGTGATATATTAATTTGGATCTTTGTATCGCTGTTTCGAATATGCGGATTAATATATTAATTTCACCAAGCACAAATGGTGTAGACTCTGTCCCATATAATAAAAGAATAATCATTGCATAAAAGTTCTATACGCCCCTAAAATTCTTTCTATAAAATAATAATTAATAAACATGTAAATTATCTCGAAATCTCCTAATAAACACCATCAAACATCCACATCTTCCGAATTTTTGTGTTAAGGAATCATTATATTATCGACCCTCTGATAAAATCTTAAAATTAAAAATTCAAATACTCAAGAAAATGAGGATTGTGAGGCCGTGAAGCCATATAGCTCGTATCTCTTATTGCATTGATTTATATCTCAAATCATATCCATTTAAATAATGAATTTCTAAGTTTCTTTTTGTTTCCTTGCGTTTCCCTAATTTTGTTGGACTTATTGAGAGAAACGGAAGAAATTCTGACATTATTCACTACATAATACACCATTTCTCAATCTATGGTCTCCTGAATACAAAACAAGTAAATAAAAATCCAGAAAAGTACACAATTCTCATTATATTTAAGACTTTCTCCTCATAAAGTGATTACGAATGATTAGTTCTTGTCCTTAATTAATTTTGTAAAGGCGTGTAAATTAAAATGAATGAATTAAGAATATTTCAAATATTTCAATATAAGGGATTGGGTCAATTTGTTACTCAATTCAAGCCACCTTTAAATAAAATTAATGTTTGCTTCTTCTAGGTTAATTTTATCCAATAAAAGATTGAACCCTGGCATACCACATGCATTTAATCCCAAAATAACTATGTGTTAACAGCTATGTAATTTATGTACTAGTTACCACAAATCATTCATTAATTTTCTTACTCAAGCATGTGAAAGTGGCAGAAAAGGGCTAGCCATATATATAATCGAGAAACAAAGCTAGCTAGCTAGCTGCATGTAAAAGTGCACTCACCAACAAGTTGAAGCCAGTAACAGATGCAAAAGATGTGGCCATGGAAGCACCAGAGAGAGGTAACTCACCAAGATGACCCACAAACATTACTGATATCATCTGCAGACAAAACTGCAAAAGACTGACAGAGATCAAAGGTCCTGCCAGCCATAGCTGCTTCTTCACTTCTTCAAAAATAACCTTCCTCTTACTCTCTGTGCCAGCTTCTTTATCATTGACTCCCACAACGAAGTTTTCCTCCGAGACTTGAATCAAAGGATAATTCAGAGAAGGCTCTTGGTATTCCCTCTCCATATTGATTATTGTTCCCTTGGAGAAAGAGAGAGAAAGGGAGACAGAGACAGACAGAGAGTGCGGGGAAGAGTCAGGTTGCCCAATTACATGTACTCTAGCTAAGGGCATGGAGCTGGTTTATATAAGGTTTTGAAGTTACTATTATTGTAGCGGTGGCTTCCTATGGCTTGGTATGCAAGAAAATTGTTACGTTAATTATATATATTTATGAAATTCTTAAAACTTAACCAAACTAAGGAATGCCTTTGAAAATTTGATTTGTTTTTGTAAATTTAGATACCTTAATTTTATTTGACAGATAGGTAGATATCTAATAACTGTCTGTTATCAGATATATCTAAACATAAATCTTTTGAATATCGAAGTTAAATAAATCATAATATTTAATTTTTAAAAAAATATATATCTTAATTTGATCTTTTTTTTCCCTATATATTCATCTCATAGTAATAATATTCTATCATAATGTCATATATTATAATTTTTTATGTTATTTTGAAAAAAATAGTATAACATATATAGAAGATTAACCCTCCAAACTTTACTTGACAAGTATTTAATATTATTCAACAATTTAATAGTTTATTAGACAAGCGTATAAACGTCTAACACTATATTGTCTAACAAATTATGATTAAACAATAATATATATATATATATAGTATATGGTAGGAGTTCTTAAATTAATGATATATTATTTATGATATAAAATTAAGATATAAATTTAAATATGTTAGTCATTGATTAATAGATTAAAATCTTCAGAGACATGGAGTCCACATGTGATAGTGTATAGGAAAATATATTTTCTCGGGACAATGAGAGAGGTGGACATTGTGAACATTTTCCTTTTCCTTTTTTTTTTTTTTTTTTTAAGTTCTGAGTTTCCTACAATTTAAAATTAAAGAGGTTTATATATAGAACACAATAAAAAATAATCTTCTCTATTAAAGGACAAATTAAATGTTTTGTTAAGATTCAATAGCTCTATATATATATAAAAAACACATTAAAAATTAATCATCTCTATTAAAGGACAAATGACTGTTTTGGAGTTCTTGAGACTGACTTAAATCATGGTATTAAAGTAATAAATTACAGAGCGAGAAAAAAAAAAAAGCGTCCCTGCTCAAATGAATGGCCTTGCCCACTTTTGTTTTTCACGAATCGTTATGTAGGTGAAGACAAATATTCGATGCGACATGATCTGTTTTTAAATTTGCTATCTACCCAATAATATAATATTCGATACATGAGGTTGGCAGAATATAATATAATTTTTATTGTATTTAAGAAATCTTTATCTACCTTCATCATCAGTCATCAAGATAAGATTATAATATTAGTATGTAATTAGTAAATATAAAATTAAAAAAATAAAGAAAATGGAGATATATTGATGACTATTAACATTTATTTATCTTTAATAATAAATTATTAAAAGAAATTTCAATAAATAAAATTTTATTTTTAAAATATAAATGTTTGGACTAATTTTTTATGTGTAAATAGTCCCACACTGAATATTAATATGGGAAAAAACATTTGCATCCCCTTGTCATAACCTAAGTAATACCACTATCCTACTTGTTTTTAGTAATATTTAACCCCCATTTTAACACTTCCATTTGAGAAAAGTTAGTGTTAAATATAGATTTTTAGATTAATGACTGTTATACTCTTCGTATCTTATATATCATAATATTTTAATAAATTTTTAATAACACCTAACCTCCTCTTATATGTATCTTACTATGAAATGATATTTTGTTATATAGAAAAGCCAAAATAAGTTAAAGAAATAGATATAATATTTTAATAGATTTGTCTTATTATTTTTATTAATTTTGACTTTCATTTGTAAAAAAAAATTTATAAAAGATAAATTTATTAAAATATTATATATATATATATTTTTTAAAGTTATTTAAACTATCATATGTAAAAAAAATTACAATTTTATAATAAGAAAAATATATTAAAATATTATATATATTTTTAATTTAGTTAGACTTTCATATGGAAAAAACAAAATTCATAATAAGACAAATCTATTAAAATATTATATTTTTTATTTTATTTAAATTATAATTTTATATAGATAAATTTATTAAAATATTATACATATTTTTTAATTTTATTTTAAATTTTATATATAATAAAATATTTTATTATAATAAGATACATATAAGTAGAGGCTAGGTGTTACCAAAAATTTTATTAAAATATTATAATATATAAGGTCTAAAGGGTATAACGGTACTAGTTCAAAAATATATGGTTAAAACTAACTCTTATCAAATAAAAGTGTTAAAATGAGGGTTAAAAAAATAAAAATAAAAATAAATTAAAAGACGTGTTACTTTGACTAGGGGTGTTTATGTTTTGTTTCCATATTAATATTTTTACTGTTACCTTTTTTTAATTAATCTTTTTAATTGACCAAACTACCCTCAAATTACAGCAACTAATAAATAGAATAGAACGCCTCTCTCTCGGCAGCCACCTCATTACATGTATGTACAAAAGCTTCTCTCCTCTCCTCTCCTCTGTAAAGCGAAAAAAAACTAAGAAAATGGAGGGTGAACCTGTGAAATCTTCTGTCACTTCACCTCTGATTCTGATTCAAATATCTGATGACGATGGTTTTGGAGAGAGAAGTGGCATCGTTGAGGAAGTGAAGAAACAGGTGTGGTTGGCAGGGCCTATGATAATCGAGAGCCTATTACTCTACTGTTTACAGATAATATCTGTGATGTTTGTAGGTCATCTTGGTGAAGAAGCTCTTGCCAGTGCTTCTCTTGCTAATTCTTTTGCTTCTGTCACTGGCTTCAACTTGTTGGTGAGTTTGCTTTCCTTCTCTAATTTTCTCGATAGTAATGATTTGAGGCTTATCTGTCGTTAATATATCTCAGTTTATTAATCAGTAGCTGATCTCTTCCTTTGAATGTCTACATTAAAGTGTCTCATCATAGATTATAACACAAGTGAACCAAGTTCTATGTGACATAATACTCTCTTGATCCGATCTTTCATCTTGCTAATAAATGTAAGGTTTTTGTTTGTTAGTTAATTATTGATTGAAGAGAATAATAAATTAATGTCAATCACGGTTTGAGAAATAGTTTAAATCTTTTAAAAAAAAAATTCACAGAACCGTATAGTATGAGTTTTGTTATAAATTATTTATTATTAATTGTAGTGGGTCCATCAGTTAATTAGAATGGGTCCAATCAATTAATTATAGTGGATCCCACTTCTTAATTATTATATATATTACGCAATCAATCGATGACGCAAATGTTAAGGATAATTATGTAATTTTGAATAGTGAAGGAGGCTGCCTATAAATAGCAGTCTCCTCCACCCTTGAATAAATGTACCGAAGAAAACAATCTTCTTCTCTCTCTCTTGGTCATTTATGTTAGTCCCTAAGTTTTGGTACTTTATAATTACACCTTTAAGGTGTAAAATATTACTTACACCCCTTAGTTGCAATATATCAACTACACTCCTAACTATCTAATATTTTCTAGTTCCTCAATTTTAGCTCATAATAAATATATATTTAATCTTTATTATATCGCTAATAGACTTGTTTTACAACAAGTCTGTGTTTAATATTTTTATGAGAATCTTACGAAAAAAGTCTTAAAGGGTCGCATGGATGTCTTGGCCTCTAGTAGTTTGTTTTTTTATCACTAGTGCCTGCTTGCATGCAGCCACCTATTTTGACCAGATTAATTAAATAACTCACACCATATCTTATTGGGAGCAGTGACGTTGCTGGATATATTCAATGAATCCTCTTACAGATCACCCGAATTTTTATTTAAGATTGAATTATATATAAGTTATATATATAATTACAAAAATTATTTAACACAATTCTAATCAGTGCTCAGAATTCTCCAGAAAGAATTTCTTCAACATCATGGATGTAATATAAACTTAATTATCCTCTAACGCTACTAAATTAGAAATGTGTAGTATTTGCATTTACTTCTTCTTCTTCTTATTATTATTATTATATTTAATAATTTAAAAGTTTAAACTTATAGATTATAATACAATATTATTATTTAGTTACTTATACATTTCTTTACATATTCTAGGCTTTTTATGTTTTAATTAATCTTAAAAGCGGGTGAAATATCATTAGTTCACATATTCAAACTCGGAATTCAAACTAATGACCGCTAAGTTAATTAAGTCATGTTGAAAAATTACTTCACCTAAAAATTTAAACTTAGTTAACAAATAGTTATCAACAATGGCTAAACTAGAGAAAATTTTTAAAAAGACTTAAATTAGAGAATTTGTTTAAAATTGATCCTCTTTTTGAACATTTACATGTCATAACCCGTCAGAAACTCATCAATGCTTTATATCGGATACTGTTTGTCTATTGAGCAGGGTCATGACATTGATTTAAAAAAAAAATAGATCAATTTTCAAATACCTCCTTAATTTGGGCCATTTTACAATTCTTTCAAACTACTACTGCGTGAATATAATATATGACTATGCAAATATTTTGATTATAAGCTCCTTGCTGCTTTTTGTAATTTTGAATAGATAGGAATGGCATGTGCATTGGATACTCTATGCGGGCAATCATATGGAGTAAAGCAATATCATATGGTGGGCATACACATGCAAAGAGCCATGTTTGTTCTTTCACTCAGCTGCATACCCATAGCCTTCGTTTGGGCAAACACAGGCACAATTCTAGTTGCCATGGGCCAAGATCATGGCATAGCAGAAGCAGCTGGATCATATGCTTGTTACATGATTCCAAGCCTGTTTGCCTACAGTCTTCTTCAGTGCCTTCTTAGGTTCTTAAGAACACAAAACATAGTATTTCCATTGATGATAAGCTCTGGGATAACAGCTTCACTGCACATTCTCGTGGGTTGGAGTCTGGTTTTTAAATCCGGGCTTGGAAGCAGAGGAGCTGCGTTAGCAAATTCTATCTCTTTTTGGATCAATGTGTTGTTATTGGCATTTTATGTGAAGTTCTCTTCTGCTTGTTCAAGAACTTGGAGTGGCTTTTCTAAGGAGGCTTTTCATGATATTCTTGCCTTTCTTAAGCTTGCTATACCTTCGGCCGTGATGCTCTGGTACGTACACTCCTCTTTTTTTTTTTTTTTTTTTTTCTTTTGTTGATTATATATTCATTATTTAATGCAACAGCAAGTCAGAGAGCTAACGAATCTTGAAGGTATAAGCGGTCGTTTTCATTTTTTGTTTTTAGTTTTCTTTCCTAGCTAGCTAGCAAAATGTAAAATTCTTTTTTATCACATATTTAACTGGAGAAATTTCAAAAATAGTCTAAGTTTTAAGTGTGAACTAAAAAATAATAATGTTTTAAAAAAATTTATGTCATAACCCTCTGTTGGTAGCTTTACAACTCGACAATTATTGAATTGTTGAACACATCTACTGTCTGACAACTCTACAGCTATTGAGTTGCCGAGTGATTAGATTATGTTGCTGAGTCGCATGATTATGCTGCTGGACTATCGAATATAGGCTTATGAAAACTTTTAAAAGCAGGATTATTTTTGAAAGCACACTTAAAAAATAAAGTTATTTTGATAAATTTCTGTATTTAATTTCATTTTGTTTTGAGTTACTGTTAATTTGCAATTTTCATATGATTCTTTTGTTAAAACTTTGAAGTGATCAATAAATTTCGGTTACAATTAATTAATTATGTATCTTAGTATGTAAAGAGATTTTCTTTCATTTTTAAATAATTACAAAAAAAAAATTGCTTTGAAGTTATTAATTTGATTTTTTATTGCCATGAAACTGAACAGCTTGGAATCATGGTCGTTTCATCTGATTGTTCTACTAGCAGGTCTTCTTCCGAATCCAGAGTTGGAAACTTCTGTGCTTTCTATCATGTCAGTACTGTTGAAGTCGATAAATTTATTTATTCATTTCTTCTAGCATCATAATTTACTCAGAAAATATTTAACAATTGATCTCATAAAATAATAAAATTTTACCTTCTTTGTTGACAGCCTCAATACATCTACAGCTACATTCATGATTTCCTTCGGGTTCAGTGGCGCTGTGAGGTTAACTTTGTTAAACTAAAGATTATTTACCAGCCCGTAAGAATTAATGTTATAATAACATATAAATCACTTTTAAGATCTTTAATAAACCAAATTTTAATTACTTGTTTCAATTAATTCTAAATTGTCATAGAGAAAAATATTCATCTAGCTATATCCCAAACCCACATCTGAATCTGGCATGAATGAAATTTGATTTCAATTTACGAACCTTTTTTTCATTCACAAGAGATCTTGGCTGCCAAATTAAATAGCAACCTTAGCATCCCTATGAAGAGGTACGTATAACTACATATTAGACTCAAATACTATTTATGTGGTGTCTTTACTCTTTTATCCAATTAAAAGTTCAAGTTTTTGCCTCAAATTATTATTTTAAAAGTATCATTTTCAAATCTCTCATCTCTCAAATCAATATTCTTAATGATTGTTTTACTCAGATTATTTTGTTTTTGGCCCTCTTAATCTTATGGATTTAATTTTTTCATATAAGAGACCAACAGAATTAGGTGCTTTTAGACGGTCTTATAAGTGGGTTTTTTATATTACGGGATCAATTAAACATCATATTCACATATTAAACTTAAAAATTAATAGTTAATCTTTTTCTTGTAACTTAAGTTTTTGGATTGAATGATTAAACTTTATGAGTTAATCTCAAACATTTGAATCAAATAGCTAGGTAAATAGTGTTATACATAGCAATATGATATATATATATATATATATATATATACACGAAATTTTCCTTCAAAATCTATACTAGTTAGGAAGCTTATGTAACATCCTTGATAATCACAATACTTCTGATATGATTTTTGTGTTTCTGAATATGCAGCACAAGAGTCTCAAATGAATTAGGAGCTGGTCATCCACAAACTGCACGTTTAGCAGTAAGAATAGCCCTACTCCTGATTCTTACAGAAGGCATTTTGGCTGGAGTTGTACTGATACTGATTCGCAACATCTGGGGTTATGCTTATAGCAAAGACACACGAGTGGTGAGATATGTAGCAGCTATGATTCCAATTCTTGTGGCTTCCAATTTCATTGATGGATTCCAGGGTGTTCTTTCAGGTTAATTTCCCCCACAACTAATCTTATATTAATTTCAATCACTCTGGTTAATTTACTTAATTTGCATGCACAGTACATCTTCTTCGAAGATAATTAACTTAACATCATCACCATCAAGGATCATTTCATGATGTTTAATTTATTTAATCCTTGATTCAACGAAGAATTTTTAAAAAAAAATTAACAAACTTTACAGATTTCATTATTGTTACGTTCCAACGATTATATGCATCTTTAAAAATAATCTTAATTACATGCAAGCAAAAGTAGAAGAAAAAATTGTTCATTTTATTTTGTTTTTTTCAAAAATCAGCAAGGAAAGTGATTTAATATTTTCATTAATAGGTCATGTAGGTTGTGGACAATTTAGAATTTAAAAAAAAAAATGTTGATTAAATTAATCTTTAAATTTTAAATAGTGAAGATGAATAAACAGTTTCCATGAACAATTAGGAATAGCAAGGGGCTGTGGTTGGCAGAAGATCGGTGCATATGTGAATCTTGCCTCTTATTATTTGGTGGGACTCCCCATTTCTCTTTTACTAGCTTTCAGTTTCCATAAAGGTGGTCAGGTAATAATTTATTTATTTTTCTATATCCATCTAAATCTAATTGATATAATACTCTTTTATTGGTAGAGTGCACATATACACTTTTGCCTTGATATGCTTAAAGAAACTACATTGGAAAGAATATTGTAAACATCTTACCATCACTTTTCTTCGTTACAAAATAACTATTTACTGATTTTGGCCTTAACATAACCATTTTACCATGATACATTTTTATCAGAAATTATTCTCTATTTTTTAATCATTTTTATTAAAATATCACTTAACATTTTTTTTTTTTTTTTACAAATTTAGTCAATAATTTTAACAATATTTTTATTAAAAGTTTCTTTTCATTGAAAATTTGAAGAATTAGATTCCACTTATAATATTTTGACCTATTAATTATAATTAAAAGAGAAAATAGATAATTTAGTAAGTTATAAATATATTAAATATGGCTAATATCAATTTGAGCAAAAAATAGTTATTTTAACATTAAAACCAATCTAACAGTTGTCTTTTATAGAAGAAAATTGTTGGTAGGGAGGCTTTAGATATTTCTTTTATTTTTTGAATGATAGGCCAAAAGTATTTTGGGAATATTTTAAAATTTTGACCTAAATTTCAGGTTCTCGTTAAAATTTGAGAATCGTTAGACACTGAACACTTGACATTAGACACTGTCGGATATGGTCTGTCGTCCGACACAGCGTTATGACACAAAATTTTTTAAAAATAGGTCAATTTTTAAAAGCTTCCTTACTTTAGGTCCTTTTTATAATTCTTTCAATTTACTTAAGCAGAGGGAAGATATTTGATATTTTTCATATGATAATTATAATCACGTCCTTAATGAATTTTCATGTTGTCTTTAGGGGCTGTGGGTTGGAATGGTTTGTGCACTCTTTGTTCAAATGATATTTCTACTGTCTATTACGCTGAGGGCTAATTGGGATTCAGAAGTAAAATCTCTCTTTCCTTTCTCTTTTATTTCAGGTTCCTTTAAATATACATTTATAAAAAAGTTTCATAAACGTAAAGATGCTTTTGCTTTTCCTACTTTTAGAAGGTTTTGATGAACTTTTCATAGCTGAAAGATTCTTCACCAAATTGTTGATTAAATGTCGGTTAGTTGAGAAGGAAATGAGAGAAAGCTCAAGAGACTACGAGAAAATTAGAGAAAACATTGAATATGGAATTAAAAAGTTGCTAAAAGTCTATATAATTTTGAGATAATAAATAATAGTCAAGTTTTTAGAATTTAAAAAAAAATCTTGGAAAATTTAAATAAATGATTAGTTAAGTTTAATATCAAATACCAATCTCGGTTTTCCAAAATAGAAACGTAATATTCAACAGCTCAACAAATGCTTATCAAACATCTAACATTGCTCAATAACTTACTCCATTTGAAATTGCAAAGCTTTGCAATTGTCTAGCATTATCAAGCCGTCTCTAGCCAATTCTCTAGACAACTTAGACATTTTATTCAAAAACTAAATAACTGATTTGCAATTAGAAAAAAATAAAAATAAAAAAAGGAGAGATTTGACAACCCATTAGAACCCAAGAGTTGGCTATTAGGAAAACCTCCCAATGAATTTAATCTTTGGTGGGTTTCATATAACAATATATAGAAAAATAATTAGGCTAACATCACTAATTACTCCTTTAAGTTTTTCACTTTCACACTTAGCCCCAATTGGCGGAATCTTTCAATTTTTCCATCTTAACATAAATTTGAAAAGACACTTACACTCCTAATAGTAAAAACCCTAATTTCAAACTAATTAGAACCTTAAGTCCAAACCAATTAAAACGCCTAATTCTCAAATAAGACATAATTAATAACCAAAGAGGGTAAAATCGTAGTACATTTGGCTTTGTTGGAATCATGGTTGATGGTAGTGGTGCTTTTTGGTAGCGGTTGTAAATTGTGATGTTGGCTGGTGGTTTGGTGGCTTTTTGGTGGTTGTTGGTGGCGTTCATTGATGGCTGTCGTTGGTGGCCTCTAGTTTTGCTAGATTAAATTTGTTTGTTGAGTTGCTCGATTTCATTTACATGTTGGGTTGGTTTTGTTATTGGTGGTCGTCGTGGTCTTTAAGGGGCAGCTGTCTGTCTATGGCCAGATTGCGATGCCAGGTCGCAATCTAGCCTTGGCGGCCAACCACGGTCTAATCCAATAAGGTCAAGTTGCAGCCACAGTGACCTAGCCTCACATGGCTAGGTTTCTCGCTGGTTGCATGGCCTTGGTGGCTTGCCAATGCTTGGCCACCACCTGGTTGTCTTTCTCGAAATGCAATTTTAAATGCAATTTTATTCAAAGGTGCTCTATACAAAATCATTCACAATCACTTCCTTGATCCTCTATCTTTGATCTAATAAGTGATCAAACCATATCTAAATGCCAACCTTCCTTTATTTTTCAGGCAAAGAAGGCTTTGGAGAGAGTCAGAGAATATGCAATATAATTCAGATGGCTTCAAGCAGCTGGAAATTCTTGCTACATTACAATATAATAAGTGCATTAGCTTCAACTTCCCTATTAATCAAAAGAGTTTTTTAATACTAAAAACTCTCTTTTTTTATGATTTATTAACATTTAAAATGTTATTTACGAATGGTTCAATAAGTTCTTTTATGTTTATCATGAGAAGCTAAAAATTGAAGCTTTTTCAATAATCATATTTCGAGTTTTTTATTTTTTATTTTTGTTTTGAAATGTTAAAAGATGTTTTCAAACACTGTACATCTCCCAGAACAGTTGGGAAAAGTGAAAAACAAGAGGTTCCTATTCATAAAGTTTATAATCTATTATTTTTTATTTTAAATAATTATATTCAGAAATGCAACGTGCTCTTAACTCTACATTATAATGGGTTTAAAAAAATAAAAAATAAATAATCTTTTGGACCTATACCCGACACTCAAAAACTTTTATTTATTTTAAGCTAATAGAATAGACCTCTACTAAATCTCTTCCAAATAGAAAAAATGAATACAAACTTCTCTCTGATTCAACATCTTCAGGCTCCAAAGATTCAATTCTTGATGCCCAATCATGATGCTAATAATGCTGAACCCAATCAAGTTTCTATATTGATATTCAATAATCAGAAACGCAATCATGATGCTAATAATGCGGCCTGCAGCGTCCGAAGAGTCTCAAATTTCATGATGTTTAACTTATTTAATTCCTGATTCAACGAAGAAATTTTTTTATTAAAAATTAACGGACTTTACAGATTTTTTTTATTGATACGTGCGATCCACTATATGCATATTTAAAAGTAATCTTAATTATATCAATTCTTCTAAATATATTCATTACTATTTTTTTTGCTTTTGGAGTACTTAATTACATGCATATACAAGTAAAAGAAAAAATTGTTCATTTTATCTTATTTTTTCAAAAATCAGTGAGGAAAGTGATTTGTAAAGAATATTTTCATTAATAGGTTATGTAGGTTTTGGACAATTTTTTTTTTTTAATTTTTTAGCATATTTTCATCCAATCAAAGATTAGTTTAATAATTGTACTTTGGTTATAGAAATGATATATTTAGAATTTAAAATAAAAATTGGATAAAAATATTCTTTAAATTTTAAATAGTGAAGATAAATAAACAGTTTCCATTAACAATTAGGAATAGCAAGGGGCTGTGGTTGGCAAAAGAATGGTGCATATGTGAATCTTGCCTCTTATTATTTTGTGGGACTTCCCATTTCTATTTTACTAGCTTTCAGTTTCCATAAAGGTGGTCAGGTAATAATTTTTTTTTTCCTTTTTATTTTATAGAAAAAATCATCTAATTGATATAATATTCTTTTATTGGTCGAATGTACATATACACTTTCGTCATACCCTAATTTCGATTCATTTCATTTCATATATGGATGAGGACAAATATCAAATACTTCCCCCTTGATATGCTTAAAGAAATCACATTAGAAATAATATCGTAGACATTTTTACCATCACTTTTCTTCGTTAAATTATATTGATTTTGGCCATAAAATAACTATTTTGAACTCAAAATTCGCTTACTAATTTTACCATGATATATTTTTATCAGAAATTATTCGTTATTTTTAAAAACAATTTTATTAAAAAATATTTATAAATCCAACGTATTCTTTTTATTACAAATTTAGTCAATAATTTTAACAATATTTTAATTAAAAGTTTCTTTTAATTGAAAATTTGAAGAATTAGATTCAACTTGTAATATTTTGACCTATTAATTATAGTTAAAAGAGAAAAATAGATAGTTTAGTAAGTTACAAATATATTAAATATGGCCAATATCATTTTGAGGGAAAAATAGTTATTTCAATATCAAAACCAATCTAAATTAAAAGTTTGTGTTAAAATTTGAGACTCTTTGAATGCTCAATATTAACATGTTAGACACTATCAGATAACATTTGTCTAACGATTATCCGTCGTTAGACACAAAATCATGACATCAAAGTTTTTAAAAAACAGATCAATTTTTGTAATTCTTTCAATTTACTTAACCAAAGGGAAGGTATTTGAAATTTGTCATATGATTAATCGTCATCAAGTCCTTAATGAATTTTCATGTTGCTTCAGGGGCTGTGGGCTGGCATCGTTTGCGCACTCTTTGTTCAAATGATATTTCTGCTGTCCATTACGCTGAGGGCTAATTGGGATTCAGAAGTAAAATCTCTCTTTCCTTTCTCTTTTATTTCAGGTTCCTTTAAATATACATTTATAAAAAAGTTTCATAAACGTAAAGATGCTTTTGCTTTTCCTACTTTTAGAAGGTTTTGATGAACTTTTCATAGCTGAAAGATTCTTCACTATATTGTTGATTGTGTTCTTAAGTTGAGAAGGAAATGAGAGAAAGTTCAAGGGACTATGCGAAAATCAGAGAGAATATTTAACAATTTTGAGACAATAAAATAATAGAAGTTTTTAGGATTTTTTTTATTTTTTATTTTTAAGAAATCTTGGAAAATTTAAATATATTATTAGTAAAGTTTAATATCAAGTACTAAATTTATCTCAATTTCCAAAATGTAAATATAATATTCGACAGCTCAACAAATGTTTATCAAACATCTAACGTACCCAATAATTCACTCCATTTGAAACATGTCTTGCATAGGTTGTACAACCGTCTAGCATTATCAAGTCGTCTAGAAAACTCACTTGACAACTTAGACATTTTATTCAACAACTAAGTACTTGATTTCCGGAAAAAAAAAAAAAAAAAGATTTGACTACTTTTTGTTAGAACTCCAAAAGTAGGCTATTAAGAAAACTTCCTAATGAATTTCTATTGCAAATCTTGGGTGGGTTCCAACTATTTATAACTCAAATGAGAACTATTCTGAAGGGGAAGGTTTCCATTGGTTAACACAAACTAACAATATATGTAAAAATAATTAGGCTACTAACATTAATTACTCTTGACATTTTTGCTTAATATCATCCTAAAATTGACTGTTACGTTTGTATCACCAAACTCCTTTAAATTTTTTATTTTTCTTCACTTAGCCCCAAATTGACGAAATCTTTCAATTTTTTTTTTTTTTTTAAATGTAGATGTTTGAACCAGCTTACATGCATCTGTAACATAACCCTAAGGGGGTGTATACCAAGAAAATGCACAGCTCCAAGTTTAAAGTTTCTACTATTAGGCTACACCTTTAGGGATGAATCTTTCAATTTTCTAACTTAACAGAAATTTAAAAAAGACATATATAATCCTATTAGTTAAGACCTTAATTTCAAACTAATTAGAACCTTTTGAGTCCAAACCAATTAAAACGCCTAATTCCCAAATTAGACATAATTAACAACCAAAGAAGGTAAAATCGTAGTACATTTGGTTTTGTTGGAATCATGTTTGATAGTGGTGGTGGTTGTTGGTGGCAGTCATTGATGGTTATAGCTCATGGCCTCCAGTTTTGCTAGATTAAATTTGCTTGTTGACTTCTGGATTTGTTGGATTGGTTTTGTTGATGTTGGTGGTCATGGTTGGTGTTTTGTGGTAGGCAAACGTCCATGACCAGATCGCGAGGCCGGATCGCGCGGCGACAAACCACGATCTCATCTAACAAGGTCAAGTTGCAGCCACAGTGACCTAGCCTCACACGGTAGGTTTATAGCGGCTTGCATGGCCTTGGTGGCTCGCCAGTGGTCGGCCACCACGTGGTTGTCTTTCTCGAAAAGCAATTATACTCTCCACAACCCAACTAAATTTCTTTAGTGATATTCAATAATCAGAAACCTAAATTAAAAAAAAAAACACAAACTGTTATAAATTATTAATTATTAATTATAGTGGATCCATCAATTAATTAGAGTGGATCCCACCCTTAATTATTATGAGTATTGCGTAAGCGATTGTGCAAGCAATATAGGTATTTATGTAATTTTACTGGATGAATAGTAAAAGAGGCTACCTATAAATAGGAGCCTCCTCCACCATTGTAAAGCATCCTGAAGCAAGAGAAACACTTCTCATATTTTCTTCTTTCTCTCTCTCCTTCTTATTAAATTTCATTTTAGTCCCTAAGCTTTAGCTTTTTAAAATTACACCTCTAAAGAGTAATATATCAATTATACCCCTGAGTTGCGATATATCAATTACACCCTTGTGTTGCCATATTTATTTTAATCCCTTCAACTTTATATTTATGCATCTATATAGCTCCACTGAGCTAAATAAATAGGTCGTTCACAACACTTTATCAGCACGAGGTTCTGCTCAAATTGTTACAGGTATATGTAAATTGTTATAATTAATGTCGTTATTATTTATGATATTATATTTGTTATAATTAATGTCGTTATTATTTATGATATTATATTTGTTATAACCTTTCCTTGTTAGTATACTTTGTGGTTGCCACTATGCTGGATCTTCCACATCAGAAAATAACAGTGACCTAGTTATTATTCATGACCAGATCTCCAGGCCGGATCGCGCGGCAACAAACCACAATCTCGTCTAACCAGGTCAAGTTGCAGCCACAGTGACCTAGCCTCACACGATAGGTTTATAGCGGCTTGCATGGCCTTGGTGGCTCGCCAGTGGTCGGCCACCATGTGGTTGTCTTTCTTGAAAAGCAATTATACTCTCCACAACCCAACTAAATTTCTATAATGATATTCAATAATCAGAAACCTAAATTAAAAAAAAAACACAAACTGTTATAAATTATTAATTATTAATTATAGTGGGTCCATCAATTAATTATAGTGGATCCCACCCTTAATTATTATTAGTATTGCGTAAGCGATTGTGCAAGTAATATGAATATTTATGTAATTTTACTGGATGAATAGTAAAAGAGGCTACCTATAAATAGGAGCCTCCTCCACCATTGTAAAGTATCCTGAAGCAAGAGAAACACTTCTCATATTTTCTTCTTTCTCTTTCTCCTTCTTATTAAATTTCATTTTAGTCCCTAAGCTTTAGCTTTTTAAAATTACACCTCTAAAGAGTAATATATCAATTATACCCCTAAGTTGTGATATATCAATTACACCCCTGTGTTGCCATATTTTTTTAATCCCTTCAACTTTATATTTGTGCATTCATATACCTCCACTGTGCTAAATAAATAGGTCGTTCACAACATATTATCAACACGAGGTTCTGCTCAAATTGTTACAGGTATATGTAAATTGTTATAATTAATGTCATTATTTATGATATTATATTTGTTATAACCTTTCCTTGTTAGTATGCTCTGTGGTTGCCACTATACTGGATCTTCCACATCAGAAAATAAGGATAGTGTTGAAATGATTGTATTATCGATATGCTATTTAATTATCCGCTTATGTTATTCTCTAGACCAGAAGTCTAGACTAATTTCTAAATCATCAAATATTTGATCTCTAAAATCCTTGAAGGATTGGTTAATTTCTGGATCATTAAATATTTTAATCTCTAATATCCCTGAAGGATTAGAGTATTTTTCGTACCCTGATGAATCTCCAGTTAGCAACTGAGAAAAATTTGACTAGAAAAACCTTTCTAAAATAATTTTATAACCTGAAGTTGTGAAATTAAAAGATAGTAAATTATTATTATATGTCTAAGAAAGTCTTGTCAAAAAGACTATAAGTCTAAGTAGATTGGGTTTTAAAAGGGACCAATGTGACCCCTCCAATCTTTCCTGAAAACTTTCTTAGTATATTTAATTTTAGAACCTGAAGTTTTGGACTATTTTAAAAATTACAAGAACTTGAAGTTCTTATTTGGCTATTAGAATAGTACCCCGAAGGACTATATATGATTATTATCGAAAATCACTGTTTACAATTATTATTTACATTGTTAAGAGAATATTTGTTCAAGAACCTGAAGTTCTAAATATATTAATTGATTATTATTTATAAATGTCCAGTTGCTTAGATGGCAAATTTGACGAAGCATGAATTTGACCCACTTTCTCTTATTGGAGAGAATTATTTAAAATGGGCAGATGATATAAGACTTCATCTGAAAGCCATGAATCTAAGTGAATGCATTAAATAAGGCAATACAGAGTCTTTGCAAGATAAATCAAAGGCAATGATGTTCCTTCGTCATCATATTGACAGAGGCTTAAAATCTGAATACGTCACTATTACTGATCCACATATCCTCTGGCAGAATTTAAAGGAGAGATTTGACTAACAGAGAATAATTTTATTGCCAAGAGCTCAATTTCACTGGAGTAATTTAAGATTATAAAATTTTAGGACTATCAATGAATATAATTCAACCCTATTTACAATTGTATCTCAACTGAGGTATTGTGGGCAGATAGTCACTGAAGAGGCAATGTTAGAAAAGATATTATTTACTTTTCATCCATCTAACATTGTCTTAATGCAGCAGTATAGAGAACGCCGTTTTACAAGATATTCTGGTTTAATATCTTGTCTCTTACTTGCTGAACAAAACAATGAACTCTTGTTAAGAAACCACCAACTTCGTCCCACTGGTTCAATACCGTTCCCTGAAGTGAACTCTAATTTATCAAATAATGGACGTGATCGTGGTAATGGTCATGGTTGAAATAATTATCGACCAAGAGGTGGTTGCCCCAAAAATTTTAAACCATTCTATCAGAAGTGGAATAAAAACGATGGAAAGCAAAAGAATACTGGAAATCAACCACAAAAGAATAATGAAAGTATATGCTATAGGTGTGAAGGTAAAGGACACTAGTCACGAACTTGTCCAACTCCTAAGCATTTAGTAAATCTGTATCAAGCCTGTCTGAAAGAAAAGAACAAAAGTGTTGAAACAAATTTTGTTGATCCAGAATATTTAACAAAATTGGATGCATCAGATTTCTTTGCTGATGATGATATAATCAGCGTGAGTACAAAAAGTACTCATGTAAATTAATTAGTTTTTTGTATTTCATTTTCTGTAATGCTGTAATTTTTATGTTTTAGTATGTATTTAAATTCCTGTTTGTATGTTTTTTTTTATAAATAAAATTTTTGTTTGTTTATTTTTATGATGTTAACCATATATCTAATGTGAATTTTATTTTGACAAAGTATGGATATGAATGATATGTCTTTTGTCTCCAGAAGAGATAGAGATTTATGTTTAGTTGATAGTGTAACAACGTATACCATCTTGAAAAATGAAAAGTATTTCTTGAATTTAACTTTACTTGAAGCTAAAGTTAATACTATATCAGGTTCTGTAAACCTGATTGAGGGCTCCAGAAGAACTACTATCTTGTTAGCAAGTGGTACAAAATTAAATATTAATGAAGCCTTATACTCTAACAAATCTAGAAAAAATTTGCTTAGTTTTAAAGATATAAGGCTTAATGGATTTCAGATTGAGACAATATGTGAAAATAATGAAGAATTTCTCTACATTACTTCAGTTGTCTCAAGCCAGAAGCAAATATTAGAAAAGCTTGAAGCTTTTTCATCTGGCTTATATTATACATATATAAGATCTATTAAAACCTATGCAGTCATGAACCAGAAGTTCAATGATCCTAAAACTTTTATGCTTTGGCACGACCGTCTTGGTCATCCAGGATCAACAATGATGCGTAGAATTATTGAGCATACAAATTAACATCCATTAAAGAACCAGAAGATTTTTTTATCAAATGAACCACTTGTATTGCTTGTTCACAAGAAAAATTAATTGTTAGACCATCTCCTTCTAAGATTGATCATAAGCCCCCATTATTTTTACAAAGAATTCAAGGGGATATATATGGACCTATTCACCCACCGAGTGGATCATTCCGTTATTTTGTGGTCCTTATTGATGCTTCTGGAAGATAGTCATATGTGTGTTTGTTATCAAAAAGAAATGTTGCATTTGCTAAACTACTTGCTCAAATTATTAAACTACGGACACATTTTTCAGACCATCCTATTAAATCAATTCGTGTGAATAATGCTGGTGAATTTACATCAAAACTTTTTTATGATTATTGCATATCCGTAGGGATTGACATTGAACATCTTGTACCACATGTCCATACTCAAAATGGTTTGACAGAATCACTCATAAAGTGATTACAAATAATGACACTGCCTATTTATTTAGCACAGTTGAGGTATATAGATGCACAAAAATAAAGCTGAAAGGATTAAAATTAAATATGACGACACAGAGGTGTAATTGATATATCACAACTTAGGTATAATTGATATATTACTCTTTAGAGGTGTAATTGTAAAAAGCTAAAGCTTAGGGACTAAAATGAAATTTAACAAGGAGACAGAAAGAAAAAAATATGAGAAATGTTTCTCTTGCTTCGGGATGCTTTACAATGGTGGAGGAGACTTCTATTTATAGGCAGCTTTTTTCACTATTTATCTAGTAAAATTATATAAATACCCATATTACTTGTGCAATCGTTTACGTAATACTCATAATAATTAAGAGTATGATCCACTATAATTAATTGATGGAACCACTACAATTAATAATTAATAATTTATAACACTCCCCCTTGGAGACCACCACTTAATTATATTTACGTTGCTTAGGAAAAATCCAGTGGGATAAAATCCAAAGCAAAAAAGACAATGAATGGTGTTGAACGTGTTTCATATTGCCTCATTAAAAACCTTGTCAGGAAAACCCAGTGGGACAAAACCTGATCGAAGGGAAAAAGAGTACAGTGCCTATATGTCCAAATAATCCCCCTAATGACTACTCCCCCTAATCATGGCAGAAGATTATATATCAATCTGGTTGTTTGTTGAGCCGCCGCATGCCAATCTTATGTACCAATCTCTTAAATGTTGATGTCAACAATGTCTTGGTGAATAAATCAGAAAGATTATCATTTAACCGAATCTGTTTCACATCAATCGTTTTACTTTCTTGAAGTTCATGCGTGTAGAAGAACTTTGGAGAATTGTGTTTCAACCTGTCTCCCTTAATATAACCTCCTCTGACTTAGGCAATACAAGCCGTAATATCTTCATATATGATAGTAGTGTTAGGTTAGGTGAATACCCTAGGATCAATTTAGGTTTTCAAGCAATTAATGAGGTGAAATAATACTCACAAAAC
>JANKKB010029395.1:0-22858 GCA_026225775.1 Bursera palmeri | reverse complement strand
GAGTCGTGAGTTGACTAACCAAACCATTTTCATGGCACAACTCCAACATTATATATGGTGAAAAATCATGGAACACAATTAACTGTAACGCTTCTTGGAAAGATTCTTTTAAAATAAACATCAAATGGCAACAGGGCCTATTAACAATGAATACCTCTCGTGATCCAATTAACAGCTAAATGTTAAGAATATACAACTATTAACCAGCCTATTATCTTTCCGGATCTATGAACATGCTGAAGTATTAAAATTGGGTCCACTTGGAACATTCCATTATCAATCATCTGACTAGTACCGTGTTGTTGTTGAGTCTATACGTTGCGTTCTAGCCCCAGCGAGTCTGGTCTTTTTGGATTATTATCAAAAGTCAAAAATCATTCCGGTGATTGTGTAGCCAGTAGCAACAGGGCCTTCACAGATACGATTAATTTTGTTCAGCGAGTCTAAGATTAATTTTAATTTGTAGTGCATTCGACGCCCTAAAAACAAAATATTGTTTGAGATAAGACAATAGATTGACTAAATCTCCTGTTTCCACGAATCAGACAAATAGTTTAGCAAATGAGTACTGAGTTAGCTCATTCTTCGAAAGTTTGCCCACCTTTCTTTCAATGGCTGAGACCTTAGACAAGGGATGACAAAGAACGAATGTGATTACTCCTTCTAGATTCGTCCCTCACTTTGCTTTGGGTGCTTTTTTTTTTTTTTTTTGATTTAATTGGTGTGATTAGTCCTATGATGGTAATAGGATAGGGTGGTGGCAATAGACACCAATGAATCCGTCACTAATGAATCAACAGTTTTAGTTAGACAATCAAATAAAATTTTAGATTTATTATTTTTCAACTCAATGGCTTACATTTTCCTCACTAATGAAACAGGTATTGTCTTCGCACATTTTCCTCTATTCCAGTCTCCATCCTCAAAATGTGCTGGTGACAATGTCCTAAAAAATGTCACACCCCTAAAGCCTTCAAGGCTTATGAGGGTTCTGGATGCCCTTCTGTATCCATAAAACATAGTCAGGTTTTTGATACTGTTGGCACTCATGGCAGCCAACAACCTGTATATTCGTTTCATAGTGCATTTGCGGTCCATAGAACCATCTTCCAGTTGAGGAGATTTCTGCAGCTTTTCTTAGAAAAGGAAGTACAGACACTTATTTACACTTTCATGTAAACATTATTTCGTTATCAGCACATCTGAAAGTACATAGAATTAGATCTTGAATTTTCTTTGGAAATAAATTATATTTTTACAGGTAACAAAAAATCCATCCGGGAGTCTTTAGTACATAAAAGATTTGAATCTAATTTTTATCAGGCATTTTTCATTAGCTTCTCCCTCCAACTTTCAGTCTTCATCATATAAAGCAAAAACTCATTCCATGTGTCGATGGGGCCTGGCAAGCACCAATGAACACAATCATTTACAGTTGCATTGTTACGCAGGGAGTGTCCATAATGGTTTGGATGTCCATCTGGTCTTAGCAACATAATTTCTGTAGTATCCAGCAACCGAAATTTCAATCCCATTTTCATTCCTTCCTTCTCTGCAGCCCTTAGTTCCTCCACTTGTGTCAAATAGAATTCCAAAGCATACCCATCTAACTGCATTTCCTGGCTTGTAAACGGCCTTGTTCTCACACAGTTCCCTCCCTTGTTCCAATCACCATTCTCAAAGTGGGAAGGAGAAAAGGTCCTCAGAAATGTGATACCCTTGTAGTTCTTAAGTCTCTGAAGAGTTCTAAATGCAGTACGAAAGGCCATTCTGTAGCCATAGTACTTGGTAATGGCTGTCATGTTCTTTATATAGCATTTATGACATCCAATAACTTGACCATTCTCATAATATATGAGAGGGCGAAAGAACCATTGTCCAGCTGAAACGATCACGTAGTCAAAATTTTCAACTTGGCTCACCCATGCCTCATCAGCTTCGTCTAAGTAGAGATTCATGAGGCTGTTGAGAGAATGACCATTAGGATCTGCATCATTGGATTTAACCAAGAACGGGGACCAGATTGTTGCTAAGGTGAATTTGTAACCAGCATAGAACCATCGTTTGAAGTAATCTGTGTTTGATGAATACTTATGAGAAACATCCTGAGGATGAGCCACCTGAAAGATGTATGGGACCTTATTAGGCTGTGAAGAATGAAGAGTGAAATTAAAACAAATGAGTGAATGAATAAAACAAGCTTGGGTTTATTGCCCTCTTTTGATTTTTAATTTTGATTTTCACTCATCAGTTTTCATTACACAATTAAAAAAAAAAATAGAATTTCATTAAATTTAAAATATTCTTTTTAATGGTATTGCTCTCATGGTCTGCATCGAAATAATACTTTATCTCTATATATTTAGTCAATTATTGTGCCTCAATGCATTTCGAGAAAACCAACTAATTTTAGATTCAAATTTATTATATAAAAAAATACTAAATTTTTAATTTTAAATTTGAAGAAAAAGAGAGAATAATGATTGGATAAGATGGAATTTATGTTATTACCTACTATTTTCAAATAATAATATCTAATATCATCCCTCTCTCCTCTTCCCATTTTGGTTACATTTTAAGAAATTTTCCCCAAATAAGGTTATAAGATTTATAATTTATTTTTTTTTTCATATAAATTTAATATTCTTTCCAAAATTCCATTGGCTACAGCTCAGCATAGCCACCTTTTGATTTGGCCCCGTATGTAATTAATGTGAAAAAATGGAATAAAATAGAAATACCAAAGAAATGGGATAATTCCACTTGACCCCCTAAGTTCTTAATTAACACAAGTCTCATACATGCTGAGCAATTTATGTAGAAGATGAATATCTGAATGAGTAATGAAAGAACTTACACTGGCTAAGAGGCATAGCAATGATTGCATTTGGTTCCTCCCCACAGAGTCCCCAACAAATGCCATTGATTTCCCTCTAACCAGCTCCAAGAATTGAACTGGATTGAACAAAGGTAGCTCACATTCATCTGGTTTCCACCTCCACTTCATGAACTCTGTATCAGGTCTTCCAAACTTCATGCAATTATGCTGATCGATGATCAGGGGACAATTCTCATTAGTGTAGGAAGGCCCTTCCGGATATGGAACCCATTGTCCACTGAAGATATCACATTTCTTCGGTAATTCTATGCTTCTCAAAGCACTGGCATTAATGTTGCTATATGACAACAATGATGAGTGTGCATCGTCTGTTAAGAGAAACACAATGGTGAGGAGAATCAGGACGAGAGCTATTAGGAAAAGTAATTTTGGGGTGTTGTGATTTGTGTTATTTCCACTGATCTCATTGGTATGAACCTTCATGGTGTGATGTCAAGTGAGAAATTCTGAGTTTTGGAGGCAATTTATACAGATGCAGTTTGATCTTTTCTTGAAGAACTGAATAATATTATTTTTGGAATTGTGGTTAGAGGTGATGATTTGACTAACCAAACATAGCACACAACTTTATGGCAAGCATCATGATAATACACAATTAAACTATATTACTTTTTTAAAAGTTGCTTCAAGATTAAACATCAATAGTTCATGTATACATTTCAAAAAGAAGCAGCATTAATAAACCAAGGAATACCTCTAGTAATCCAATGACCAATAGATTTCATTATTTTTATATATTACAGTAGGCATAAATCATAATAAATGTTTACATGCTATCATTAGAGGCTGCTCTGGAATCCATTTTATTTGTAAACAGACAACTCCTCTCCTTTGGTATTGACAAACCATGATTACCATATCAGTCTTTGCTCTGACGATTAAGGTTAAAGAATACAGAAAAAAAAAAAGAACTTCTGTGGGCTAAAGGTGTACTTGGATAAGAAAGTGTTATTGTTCTGCTTTTGCTAAAGCGAAAAATTAGTCACAAACAGTTGGCCTCGTGAGTATGCATGAGTTTTTAAAGTTCTAGCTGGGACCTTTGCTTTTGTTCTTGTTTTCAACTATTCTGGCAAACATTTTGGATCGTGAAGACAGTGAGTCACCTTTGAGTTATTAGTAGTAAACTGCCTTGAGCTGAAAGTAATTGGCGCCTTTGATAACGGTGTAATTGCCAAGTGAAACTGGCGTGGCTTAGGGGCAAAGTTCTTGATGATTGACAATTGTAAACTCAGATTGGCTAGTTTTGATGGAAAAAGGGAACGTAGAGCCCTTTTTCTTCCATTCTAGAATGCTTATTATTAGGGTCAGATCTTCTACGTTTTCGTTAAGCATGATTGAAAACAGTTCGACGGAGTTAAATTGACAGCTAAGTGTCGAGAATATGTAACTCTTAAATTTGGGTCTACACCGACAATCAGAGCAATATTCTGGTTGAAATCTTCTATTACCATTTGAGGAACAAACTCATTTTGGTGATTAGTGATTTTGAAGTCAATAGCAACAAAGTCATGAGATGTAACAATTTTATTGACCAATGGTTGCTATTTTATTGAAATAACTACTAAGATTCGGTCCACAGCTATCATTAAAGCAATGTTCTGGTTGCAATTTTCTATGATCAGTGTATGAACACTCACTTGCGTTGTTGTTAGTCTACGCATTTTTCACTCGCGCCTCAATGAGTTTCATCTTTTAGCATTTCGATGATTGTATAGCCAATACAAGCTAAGCCTTCACATGCTACAATTAATTTTGTTGACTAAGTCTCCCAGTCTTCTTTCAAATTTGTTTTATAAGATGATGGTATTATATTGCCTAATTTCTCCAGTTTCAACTAATAAGACAGACTATTTCCCGGCGACAATTGTGATGAGCTTCGGACTGCTGGCACTGGTAAAAGTGTTCTTAATCTTTTTTTTTATTGTTCTTTTTTCTTTTGAAAAATCTAAAGGAAATGTAGATAGCTACTTGGATAAACGGATGTTAGAAACTGGATTCTTTCCTATGAAGCATTGCTAAAATACAATAAAGCATTTGAAGACACTTTAAACAAAAGCACTTTCAAGTATTCTCATACCACCAGTGAATGAAGTTGCTTCCCATTTGCTTCTACCCAGTGGATATGATTATATTTTCCTTAGGTGGAGGGATAGACCTTGTGCTTTTCACTGACACTAAATGTTTACTTGTAAAGTGTATTGATACTTTTTTTTTTTCCTTGTAAACGAATAATAGTGGAGAAAATCTTCAATGCAATATATATATATATATATATATATATATATATTCAATAATGAGACGTCAGCACATGTGTTGTACATGTTCTGGGATTGGAAGAATTTTCATACATCTTTTGCATGAAAGATTTTCTCAAGATGGAGATTTGCAGATAATCATGATAATAATTTTGTTCTTTATCTAATCAAAATCAATTATCATTATACATTCTTAACATCTGAAGCAAAAACTCATTCCATGTATCAACGGGGCCTGGCATGCACCAGTGCACGCAATCAGCAACGGTCTCATTTTCATCTGGCCAATGCCCATAATGGTTGGGGTG
This sequence comes from Bursera palmeri, assembly GCA_026225775.1. Taxonomy (NCBI): domain Eukaryota; kingdom Viridiplantae; phylum Streptophyta; class Magnoliopsida; order Sapindales; family Burseraceae; genus Bursera; species Bursera palmeri. The sequence continues at coordinate 17,396 of JANKKB010029395.1, read as the reverse complement.
TCCATCTGGCCTCAGAACCATGGCTGCAGTTGGATCTATCAATCTGAATTTTAATCCTTTCTTCATCCCTTCCCTTTCAGCTGCTCTTAGTTCCTGCAACTGAGTCAAGTACAGTTCCAAATCTCCTCCATCCAGTTTCATCACTTTCTTTGAAACAGGTCTTGTCCTGACACAATTTCCTCCTGTGTTCCATGCCCCATTCTCAAAATGTGCTGGTGACAATGTCCTCAAAATTGTCACGCCCTTAAAGCCTTCAAGGCCAATGAGGGTTCTTAACGAAGTTCTGAATGCCCTTCTGTATCCATAAAACATTGTCAGGTTTCTCATACTGTTTCGACCGCATTCATGGCAGCCAATAACCTGTTCATTTTCATAGTAAATTTGCGGACCATAGAACCATCTTGCAGCTGAGATGATCACATAATCAAACGTTTTGATCTTAGATGCCCAAACATCATCAGCCTTGTCTAAGTAAAGGTTCATGAGGCGGTATAAGATGGGGCCATTGGGGTCGGCATCGACTGTTTTGACCAAATACGGAGCCCAGAAGGATACTAGTGTGAAATTGTAGTCTCTGAATAGCCAGTGTTTGATTCTCAAATCTGATTCCTCTGAAACGAATTCTGGATTCACCACCTGACACATTGAACAAAATTTTGAGATATCAAGGCAAACAATGGAAAGAATGTTGAGGATTTCCCAGAATCAATGAATACTTACACTAGCCAACAGGCACCACAACGATTCCATTTGATTTCTCCCAAGAGAGTCTCCAACAAATGCCATAGACTTCCCCCTGACGAGCTCCAAGAAGTGCACTGCATCAAACAGAGGTAACTCACATTTTTCTGGCTTCCATCTCCAATGCAGAAACTCCTTGTCAGGTCTACCAAACTTCATACAATTCTGCTGATCATGCATCTGACGACAAGTTGCATTAGTGTAGTAAGGATCACGATGATAAGGAATCCATTTTCCGCGATATATATTGCAAGTATTTCTCCCAAAATTGCTTATAGATGTCAGCCATTCTATAGAGGAAGTGTTGAATAGGAATAGATAGAATATGGGGAGGAGAATCAAGGCAATTAGACCTGTAAGGACAACTTTGCCTGACTGGTTTTTTCCAGGATGAAACTCAAAGACATGAACAGTCATTTTAGTGTAGAATTGAGGATGCTTTGCAGCACGCTACAAAACTCGAATGATTAATACTAATGATGGTAGCAGCACTGACAATAAATTAAACAAGGTCAAGCATTCTTTATCATTGATAATAATAACAATAATCAGAATCAACCAAAGTTAATTAAAAAGAAAGACTGTTGAGTAAAGAACTGCTGAGGAATGTTTAAAGGCATATTGAACAGATAAATAAAGCTAGCTGGAGGACCACCATCTATATTCTCCCGAAATCATTGCAGCAGCCCATTGGAGAGGTCAAAGCTTGATTGCAAAGAGAAACTGATAAACAAACATATTTTCCACTTGGTGGGCCTGGAAATTTTCCTCGTAGAAGGTTTAATTATTCTGAACTTTCGTTTTCTCTGAATATTAAAATCAGTTGTAGAACGAAGTTCATTTACCCTTGGCCATGAAGTTTCAGAAGCAATTTAAGGACTAAAATATGGCAACAAATTCTCACCTTGCTGAGAAAGGGAGAAATTAGAAATAAATATTTTGGTAGATTTTAGTTTATTTACTATTTTTTTAGGATTTATTTATATTACTGTTTTGATATATTGTTGTCTAAAATAGGTTTGAGTTAAGATCTAATCTTTATTTTTTGGCTGAGCAGCAGGGTAGCCTCCAAAAAATTAGATTTTGTATTCTATAATTAATAGCTTTCTAAGTATAATATAATATAATAATCGTACATAATATCATTTTAATCTAAAATTAAAAAAGAAATTAATTTGTACGGTATCTAAAACTTGCATATTTAGTAATAGATGGAAGGAAATTAATTTTTTAGGTATGTTTGTTGCATGGCATAACGTTGCATAGGACATGATTAAATATTTATCTTATGTTTGGAATAGGAGTGGGTATATGTGAGGTCAAAGTACGTCGAACCCAATTTGACCTGACAAATGATTAGGTTTGAAAAATTTAATCTTAGATCAAGTTATAGTCATAAAGGAACTCGATTCAAATCGAAATGATCAGGTCGAGTTTATGTAAAATTTTTAATATTATTTTTAATTAAATGAGACTTTGGGTTTTATGTAATGACTAACTCCACATTAACCTGATCAGATTTAAGTTCCCATTCCTATTTGGAGCCAATTTTGCATTGCATAGAATTGTATAAGTGGCAAAATTGCGGGATTATTTGGGCCAAAAATTGTCCCGGGTTGTACAGAAAGCTCAACTTATCTCTCAAAAAAAGAAATAACCAAATTTATTGTATAAAATAAATAAAACTTTAATTAAGATAATTATTATAAAAAATTAATTAAATATTTATATAAGTATATATTTAGTTAAAGATTCTTCATCTTGATTTTATAATTATTTATAAAAATATCAAATATTTATCAAAATTAAACAATTTAAGTCAATTGGGTGATAGTATTTGAATTTATTATAATATATAATTTTATATAGTCTAACATTAAACCGATCAAAGTATTGTACTATATATTATATAAATGTATTTCATCTTATTTAATACAATTCAATCCCAAAAATTAAGACAATATAGTACATCGTACCAAACACACCTGTTATATAATACAATATAATTACCTGTTTAAAATCAATCTAATTTTACACAAAAAGTTTTTAAAAAAAAATTTATATACACTAAATTAAAAAATTCATTGAGTTATATCCATTTAAGGCTTTAATTGAAATTAAATGGATTACCTAGTACCTTTGCTGGAGAAACTTTTACGTAAAATATAATTAATAAGTAATCAATGCCATATCATATCACATTTGAAATTCATTTGATAGGAGGGAATTAATTTATATATATATATATATATATATATATATATAGTAATTCTAAATTAAATTTTTGGATTTTTCTATGTTTCGACATGAATAATAAAAGACTCTTATTAAGTACAACATATTTCAACGTTCTCAAAATCAATGGAAATTAATCAATAGTTTATGTTATCCTATATGCTGCGTCATTCCATCTTCAACATATCCAGCAAGAAATCATTCCAGGCGTCAATGGGTCCAGGCAAGCACCAGTGAACGCAGTCATTGTACAATGACACATTTTGATGAGGCCGGTGCCCATATATACTAGGATGACCATCTGGTCTCAGCAGTGTAGCTTGTGTTGTGTCAAGTAGCCTAAATTTCAACCCTCTCTCATTCCCTTCCTTCTCAGCAGTCCTGAATTCTTCCAACTGAGTCCTGTAAAGCTCCAAGTTAGCAGCCTCTAAAGTTGTCTCATTTCTCCTGAACGGCTTTTGTCTAACGCAATTCCTACCTGCATCCCACTTTCCATTTTCAAAATGCGATGGCGCAAAAGTCCTTAGAAATGTTACGCCCTTAAAATTTGGTATGCTATTAATGGCCATGAAAGCCGTCCTAAAGGCCTTTCTGTATCCATAATGCATTGGCAAGTGTGTCACGTTGTCTAACGGGCAGTAAAGGCACCCAACTAGTTGGCTATTTTCATAGTACATCGTTGGTCGAAAGAACCAATGCCCTGCAGAGATGACGATGTAGTCAAATTGTTCTATTTGGGTTGTCCAATCCCCGTCAAACTCATCAAGGTAGAGATTGAAGGGGCCTGTGTGGGTTGCCACATTAGGGTCTGCTTCTTTGGCCCTGACCAAATAGGGTGTCCAAAATGTGGCAAGAGTGAAGTTGTGGGATGGATATCTAAAACGTTTGAATCTCTCATCAGATGAGTATGAGTATGAAACATCTTCAGGATACTCCACCACCTGATCAAAATGCCAAAAATTTTATGATTATAAGACATTAGTCTTCATCCATAACCACGAACAACTTGATATAAAGAAATTAGAGAAGTTTCATGTGTCCATTTGCCTGATTAAGCCATCTGTGGGCGCATATGTTTACAGTGGTGGGCTTGAAAAATTATTGAGTTGCATAGAGACAAGGTGATGGTTGGTGAAGAGTTCAGTCACCTAAACACTATAGAAGACGATTATGTAGATGAGCATCTATATAATTAGATTATCAATTCAGTTTTATTATATGGTGAGCTTAGAAAACTTATAAATCCACAGGTTGCAGGATGGCAAGGGGGGGTTTCTCGGGTTACCATAACTAATTTAATTCATATTTTTTAAATAATTAATTTTTATATAGAATCTAACGTAATGATGACTTCATATTATAATTTAATCTGAAATTATGGTAATAATTAACTACTTATGTAAAAAATTAATTTTTATTATAGTTATAATTTGATTGATTAATGATTAATGTAATGTAACATATTTAGCATAATCAATTAATCATTTGATGTAATAAATGAGAGAGAATTTAATTTTATTAGTGATTTATCGAATTAGCTTATTTACCCTGTGTTTAAGATAATCAAATTAATATATTATTAAAGAAAATTAATTTCTATCATATATGTAATAGATTTGTGTCTTAATAAATTTAATAAAACAAGGAATGTTCATCTCTAAATCGATTAGTTAATAATCAATTTAACATAATCTTATCTAGTCATCAACTTCCATATTAAATTTGATTATTGGTCATCAATTTAATTAGTATAATCTTATTTAATCATCAATTTAATTCAGATCAGAGATAATAGATATGGAGGCAGGCTTGCTTACCCTAGAGAGGAGGCAAATCAATGACTGCATTTGGTTTCTAGCGACAGAGTCTCCAACAAAGGCTAAAGACTTTCCTCTAACAATCATCAGGAACTCGGCGGGGTTGAACACAGGCAGCTCACATCCATCTGGTTTCCATCTCCATTTCATGAAGTCTGTGTCTGGTCTTCCGTGTTTCATACAGTTCTGGTGTTCATGTATGGCCCAACATGTTGTGTTAGTGTAATATGGTGCTTCGGGATTTGGCACCCATTCTCCAGTGAATATATCACATTTCTCGGTTCCAACGTTTTCTGTTGTTGATGATGAGAACTCTTCTTTAGAAGTATTTGATGACTGACCATGATGATCCGAAGAAATTTTCAATACAAAAGTAGGGTTTCCCGGTGAAGGGCATTGAAGAGAAATGATTGAAAGAAGAACCAACGTGAAGGTTACCAATAGAACTAATTTTGTTGTTTGTACCGCCGCATGGTTTTTAGCAAAAGGAAGCTCCAGGGCCCGAAGCTTCATTCTCTTGAATCTTGAGCGAAAGAGAATGAATAGCGTATATGAAATGAAAGAGACATTAAAGCTCTCTGCAGGGATATGCGGATGATGAGGAGAGGTTGACTATTAAGAACAACTTGGCGGGTAAATGTACTCAATCAAGTATATAAGAAGATATTAGCTAGTTGGCAATATTGACTCCATTCTTACCTCGATGCTAAAACACGATAACATCAGGATATATGGTAAGATGGCGTTGACTCGACTGCGTTCTACAAATCTCGATGCTAAAATAATAAGTTAAAATCAGAATATATAATAAGATACCTAGCTTGGATTTTAGTGGGTTATTAGCAGCAAAATAAGCAGGAGTTTCTTGGCCGGCTGGCGGGTAGCTAGTAGTTTCCATTGCCACAGTTTAAATTTGATCAGTCATGGAAGGACATCTGAATCTTCTTAAGCTTCTTCATGCAGCAGAAGGAAGAGAAAGGATAGGTATGGTTAGATAAAAATAACCTTTTGATTATGAAAATAATGCCCAGAATATCCTAAGACACGATAATTAGTTAGAAATAACAATAAAATCTTATATAAATCCCTTATTATTATTATTTTATGCACAACATTTAAGCATAAATTCCTGTTGAAAAATTGTGTTATTAACACAATTTAATGAGACATATTGGAAAAATAATGAACAGTTGAATGAGAAATTATTGTTCAATATGCACCTATAAAGCCAATCAAAATCAGTAATGTTTAAGATTTGTGGTCATAAATTTATAGCGGTTTTTGACATAATAGATTTGTAATGTTCAGAATTAATTTCGTAAAATTCATAATCCATTCATAATCATAAATTCGTAACAGTTTTTTACATAAATAGATTTGTAACGTTCATAATTAATTTCTTAATATTCATAATTAATTTTGTAACGTTCGGATTAATTGTGAGATTTATTGCTTGTTACTCCCATGACCTTATGATGGGCTTTAATGAACCGGTTTGTAACTCTCTTATTAGCTACATATAAAAGGAGCCTTTCTCCTTCATTTGGAAGTACACCAAGAGAAATACAATCTCTTATTTATCTTCTTTCTCTGCCTCAACCATTCTCTATTTAGAGCTCAGGCTGAAAGTTCAGTTCGATAGAAGCAATCATCAAGGTGCTCGTAAATTGCTTGAAATCGTTGTATCTTGGGAGACAGATACTAAACAACCTCAAATATCCCGGTGAGAGGCCAATTTTCTTTATGCGACCCACATGTTACAATGAAGTTATGCCAAAATGTCAAAATATTTGTAGAAAATTGGGGTTTATCATTTAGAAAACTCATATAATGTTACAGATTTAAAATCCCTTGTTGTTCTACCATCCTGGATATCATTCAAAAAGATGAACTCCATAGAAAATATCATCCTGGGTATTTTTTTTTTCAATTACAATAATAAACTTGTACAGGAGAAAAAAAAATATAAAAGTGAAAAGCTAGCTAAACAAGGGACATTCATTAGCTTTATAAACCACAGATATAAACAAGGGACATTGTATTAACGAATGAAATAAAGGTTGTAAGTGAAAGAAAACCACAGATATAGGGACCAAAGGGATTGTTACTATCTTCAAAAGCCTTCGATTGGGATTGCTTGTCTTCCTCTTAATTCAAGTTTTTTCAACATGGCCCTTTATAGTTTATATTGGAAGGTGGCCACCCAGATTGACCAATAGGATTAGTTCGACTTTGTATGACAAATTCACCCTTGAATACAAATCACTTCCATTAAATTCCTTTGTATTAGTTCTCTGCAGCGTGCTCTGTATCCAGTTTTTCCCACCTATTAATAATTATTATTTAATTAAATTCACGATATATAATTTTATATAATTATTGACCACATTTAATTAAATATTCCTAGGGTTCGCAACCCTACCAAGGTAGGGCCGGGTACTCATGATTCCAAGCCCGACCATGCCAAGGAATTCCCTAGATTTTTAGGGAATTTCCTCGGGACCATAGAGGAATTTCAGGTTATGTGATTTTTTAACTTAAGTCTTATTCTCAAATTAAATAATTGGAATAAAAAAAAGTCTAAAATTTTAGTTTTTATCTGAATGTAAAAAACATTGAAATACCTCAATTTAAATTTATTTTTCTAAATTACCCATATTTTTTTAATCATCGTCAATTTCGCATTATCCTTTTACAACAATTTCATTACTTTTAGATATATTTTCTTTTTAATTAGTTATTTACATCATTTATAAAATAAATAATTTAATATTGTATAACTTTTTACTGATGACCTTGTTTTTAAATGATTCGCAAATCCTCTTCCAAAAAAAAAAAAAATTGCATTATGAATGGGGATCCAAGAAATATAATATAAAAATAAAGAATTTGAATCGTTCATGATACAATCACATGTCTTAATACAAGTTGGTATGACATTACAATCATGTTTATGCTTCATTAATTTTCTAATTAGCTGAAACAGTAGGTTGGCTTTTCATTGTCATATAACAACCATAATCTTCTTCTTCTTTCTTTGCTCTTTTTAATTTTTAATTTTTTTTGTTTTAATACAATTTTGTAGTGCTATCAATATCAAATCAATCACTCTTTAAGTTTAAATCCTTTGTTTTAAAATCTTGCACCTAAGTAAATTAAAATGATGTCTCAAAATCTATAACTTTATTCTTATTTGAATAACCCAAACCCAATCAAACTGATTCATTTGGTTTTGTTCCATTTTGACCGACTCTAAAGTTCTGGTTGGGGTTAGGTTAACCTAAAACCCACCAAACCAAGCACATCCCTAGATACAAGTAGAAAGTGGACTTGAAAGCTTATATAAAAGTAAGAAGGGGACTTGAAAGCCTATATAAAATAGTCTGATTTCTTGATTTAAACTTGTCTCTAAGTTGATAGCAATTCAAACAATGTTTTAGTAGTAAGTAAAATTAGATGGTTAAACTTCCTTGTTAGAAGGTTCGAGTGAGTATATCAAGGTTAATGGGTTTGGTCATTAGGGGGAGGTAAAATTGTATATGATTATAACAATTTTTATAGTTAAAAATCTATGTCTTTAACGATCGGTAGTTTTTCCACATTTTAGAATACTTTTTTATGTCAAATTCTTGTGTTTTTCTATTTATTTATTTCATGATTATTTTTGATATATTACAAAAAGAGGTTCAAATTCTTTAACAATATCTGATACTCTTGTTTATAGATGTTAGTCATTACGGTGTACAGGAAGCGTGGTGAATAGGAATAGGTAGATTACAGACAGAAGAATCAACTCAAGGTAGTGAGACTTGCAAGGAGAACTTTGATTGTGGCTTTGGGTGACCGGTTTTTTCCAGGATGAAACTTTAGATAAGAAACAGTCATTTTAGAGTAAAATTGTTAATTGAGGATGCATTTGACATGCGAAAAAAAAAAAGAAAAAGGGAATGATTAATAGTAATGATGATAATAGCATTGACAATAAGGAGTAAAGAACGCTGAGGAATGCTTAATAGAATATATTGTACAGAAAAAAATCGTGCCATTCTAGCTAAAGTGTCCGAAAATCATTGCAGCAGCCCATTGCAGGCTTCAAATCTTGATTACAAAGAAACTGCAAATATATACGTTTCAACTGGTGGGCTAGATGAATGGTCCTTGTAGAAGGAATAATCCAATCTTTGTCTCTTTGAATACTAAGATCAGGTGCTGAATGAATCATTTACCTTCTTTGATCATGAAATTCCGGAAGCAACTCCATCAATACTAAATATGGCAGCAAGTTCTCACCAAGCTTTTTTTAAGTTTTCCTTTATATGATATCTTTCTTCAATTATGTACCAAATAAATGCATGTAAACCAAATTGTTAGACACAAATACACTGGCCTGAAGCAGAACAACAAATAACCACGTTATATATAATTGAAAATTATAAGAAAATTAATGGATTGACTCTATCTAAGCTTCATTTTTCTGTCATCTGGATAAAGCCTCTCTTCGTATGATCTAATACCTTCCATCTTCAACATATCCAGCAAGAAATCGTTCCATGTATCAATCGGTCCAGGCAAGCACCAGTGCACACAGTCATTGTACAATGTAACATTTTCATGAGGCCAGTGTCCATATCTACTCGGATGACCATCTGGCCTGAGCAATGTAGCTTGTGTTGTGTCAAGTAACCTAAACTTCAACCCTCTCTTTTTCCCTTCTTTCTCAGCAATCTTGAACTCCTCCAATTGAATCATGTAAAGCTCCAAGTTAGTACCCTCCAAAGTTGTCTCGTTGCTCCTGAATGGCTTTTGCCTCAGACAATTTCCACCTTCATTCCACAACCCATTTTCAAAATGTGATGGTGCAAAAGTCCTAAGAAATGTAATGCCCTTAAAATTTGGTATGCTATTAATGGCCTTAAAAGCTGTCCTGAAGGCCTTTCTGTACCCATAATACATTGGCAAGTCTGTCACGTTGTCTAGCTGGCAGAAACGGCACCCAACTAGTTGGCTATTTTCATAGTACATCATTGAACGAAAGAACCAATGCCCTGCAGAAATGATGATGTAATCGAATTGTTCAATTTGGGTAGTCCAATTTTCATCAAACTCATCAAGGTAGAGATTGAAGAGGCCCGTGTGGGTTGGTCCATTAGAGTCTGCTTCACTGTTCCTGACCAAATGGGGAGTCCAAAGTGTGGCAAGAGTGAAGTTGTAAGATGGGTATCTCCAACGTTTGAATCTCTCATCAGGTACGTACGAAACATCTTCAGGATACTCCACCTGATCCATATGCGAAATTAAATTTCAAGATTATATGACATGTATCTTCATCAATAATATATAAAGAAATTACAGAACTTTCATCTATCTCGTTTCCTGGTTAATTAAGCCATCTGTGGGGGCATACGTTACAGAGATTCTACATTAAGCTAAGATTTGCGACACAGTTTTCTACTTTTCTTGCTGCTGGGCTTGAAAAATTAATTATTGAGTTGACTGGTGATGGCGGGTAAAGAGTTCAGTCACCTGAACACTGTAGATGACAATTGCCTAGCTAAATTATAATTCAAGTTCATTATATGGTGAGGCAGAGGAGCCCACGTTACTAAACTTGGGCACCACGACATTTGTCACCAAGTAATCAGAATTGATTTGGAGCTGAGAATAGTAAGTGGCTTATTATCAACTAATCATGATCAGTTTTATGGTTGGAGTGTCAAATGCGAGTGAGATAACCTAATCTGTCAGCATACTATTTGTTAATAATTTTCTACAAGAGAGAGACCTCTCAATAATTTAATGATTTATTAATTTGATAATCGATTATTTCTAAACAACTAGATTCTTGACCCTCAAAATATTTAGGTGCAGTAACTTCGTCAGACGTAACTGGTCATCGAGAAGCTTAGAAGAATTAGATCGATTTTCTCTTTTTCTTCTTCAAAATTTCGTGTAATTAATAAATTTAATTATTCAACAGTGTGTGCTCGCAGCATATGCTTCGTACATGCATACAGCATATTGAAAACAAAAGCAAAAGACAACAACTGAGAGATTCTTAATTTAAGGTTTGTAGTGGAGGTATGCAGTGCACACGGTAACTTAGGATTCCGCTGAGTGCCACTCCATTATTTCACCTAATCTTTGATTTTTACATAGTGTCTTAGGTAAACCAACTCCCTCTATCATTGATTTCATTGTCCTAACGGTTCGTTAAACTAAGCAAGGAATGAGCTATATACTAATTAAGGATCAAACAAACAATAATTTTATGAAAATTATAGTAAAATTCATATGATAGAGGAGGCAAGGCTTGCTTACCCTAGAGAGAAGGCAAATCAATGACTGCATTTGGTTTCTACCCACAGAGTCTCCAACAAATGCAAGAGATTTTCCTCTAAGAATCGTCAGGAACTGCGCAGGGTTGAACACAGGCAGCTCGCATCCATCCGGTTTCCATCTCCATTTCATGAAGTCTGTGTCTGGTCTTCCATATTTCATACAGTTCTGGTGTTCATGAATGGCCCAACATGTTGTGTTTGTGTAATATGGCGCTTCAGGATTTGGCACCCATTCTCCAGTAAATATATCACATTTCTCCATTCCAACAATATTTTCTCCTGTTGCTGATGAGTCTTCTTTAGAATCATTTGATGAAGAAGAAGATGATAACAGATGATGATCGGAATAACTTTTCCATGCAAAAATAGGGTTTCCAGGTAAAGGACACTGAAGAGAAATGATTGCAAGAAGAATTAAAGTGAAGGTTATTACTAGAACTATTTTTGGTGTTCTTTGTACTGAATGGTTTTTGGCAAAAGGAAGCTCCATGGCCTGAAGCTTCATCTCCTTGAATTGTGAGAGAAAGAAAGAGAGAATAAGTGGAATATGTGCAATGAAAGAGACCCGGAAGCTTTATGGTATATATGGATGATGAGGAGAGGCTTAAAGAACAAGTTGTTGGGTAAATGTTTACGTGTAATATGAAGATTTGGTTGGGATTAACTCCACTACTACTAATCTTGATGCTAAAACAAGAAATGAACAATGAAATCAGAATATATAGTAAAATATAGATGGGCCAACCAAAAGGTGTTCTCAAATTGTGAGACTTCGCTTGGATTTTAGTGGGTATTAATTTGTAGCAAAAGCTAGAGTTTCTTGGCTGGCTGGCTGGGTAGCTAGTAGCTCCATGGCCACGGTTTTTGATCTGTCATGGAAGGACATTTGAATCTTCTTAACCTTTTGGTGACTCCTTAACCACTATACAATTTTATACTAACAATTTATGATGTGAAACTAATAATGGTCATGGCCGACTGTGTGACAAGAATTTGTCAAAAAAATGAATCATTATATTATTCGAAAATTGGAAATTGAAAAAGATGTGAATCGAGTGATTGAGTATATGCAGGGCACGTAATTAAGCTTGGTGCATGATCATAGAATAAACGTTTAACAAGTTAGAGATGCCTCTCAACAACTACTAAATAAGAAAGCTTTTGCTTACCACAATTTGTGGGCGTTGCCAGGATTGAAATCTATGCAATGCTGGCCAAGGGGTTCAAATATCTCCACCTATTTTATTATAATTTGACATTCAAGTTAACTTGAGACTTACGTACATGTAATACCCAGAACTCGTAACTTTGATATTAGTTCTCATATGCAAAGACTTGGCTCATATTGTCACTTACACAAATCAAACAACTTACCAAATCCAGAAGTGATATATAGTGCAGCTAGCTTCAATTAAGCATAGCAAAAACAGCTTGTAACTGCTGTATATTGTCACCATTTGTACACAATTGTACTTAGAAACTCTACGATCGACCTCCTTCATTTGAACATCAACAGCGAAAGGATTCTTATTTTAATTTTGTCTTCACAGTAACAAACCTTTACAGGAGAAAAAAGTAATCAAAGTGAAAAGCTAGCCAACGAGGGTCATTCATTTGCTTTATCTATATGGCATCATATATATGTACGATGATTTGATTAAAAGTTTTGAGAAAACTTCCATTGATAAAGAATCTTGCAGGCTTGCAGCAGCTTCATGTACATTCAATGAATATTGTGAGAATTGATTCTGACATATATCGAAAATGTTTTGTGTATATTTAGACACATAAATTGCATCACTGAGGAATCATAAATTTGAGTTCGAAAATTTTATTAAGTTATAAACTGTAAAACTAGAAGCATATCAATGTAGCCATAATCCATTTGTGCATCGTATACAACACTTTTACGTCAATATAAAATCAGATTAATTAACTGCTGATGATTGGCGTGGACATGACAATTAGGCATAAAAATCAGAGCCACAAATCTCCCTTTACAACTCACAATGGCTCACTCACGATCCTATGCTCAATCAGGATATACTTTGTTAATCAATTCATGGCCCAGAAATGGATATTATATATATAATTAATAAAATTAATTATAATTAAGCAGTTTTTAGTGTAATTTAAGCTACTGGATATATGATTTGAAGTTCTGTCATTTAGTATTTCATTTCTTTTCTCCAGAACACAAGATTATTTTTCTTTCCAACTCATTTTTTAACTTTCACTTTCTTTCTAATCTCATCAATCAAACTTTCCGTCGATCTGATCAGTATTAGCACTTTAAAGTATGCAAAGTATTTCACCTTTGCTATCAAAAGTTGTTCACGGATACACAGAGAAATGAAAATCATTTACTCATTTAGACTAATCAATTGGGTTAATGGAACTTTTCAAGAGTACTTTTATGTTGCCATCTCAAACAGGTTGGATTTTAAATAAGCCTAATAGAAGGATGGTTATGCATATCCAATGTTTTTTTTTTCTGGTGATCATGCATCGAATTGCATGCAATATAAGTAATTACATTTTAAATAATTAATTTTATGACAAAATGAAATGAATATTTTTCCTATTCTATTTAATTTATTCATTTCATATAGTCATGATTTGATACATATATCCCAACTTCTTACTTCTAAATGATATGATAATGATACATGATCTTTATAAAGCTATACATACTTAATAATGAGCTATCATATCAATATTAAGATAAAATAGTTGAATAAATTCTATTCTAATGGCATTATAAATGGGGATCCACTGCCACATAACCCAAGAAATATAATTTAAAGGTAAAGAATTTGTCTCTTTCTTGATATAATCATGTCTTAAAAAAAAAGTTGGTATAACATTACAATCATGTATATACTTAATTAATTTTGTAATTGGGTGAAAAAGAAAAGAGGTTGGCTTTTCATTATCATATAACAACTACAATCTCCATCTTCTTGTTTATATTCATATAAACTTTTGTAGTGTACTCGAATGTCTGCCTCTGCCTTTGTCAATCGTAATTGCATCCCTGTGTAAGAAACAGTGACATGATTATGTCTTTGTATGTATATATATACATAAATAATTCAAGTTTTGCTTGTGTAATTCAACAATTGCTTCTATTATTGGAAGTTGGAACAGGAATTCTACTTGGGCTATCAATCTCAATCAATCACTTTTAAGATAATTTCCTTGCTTCATCTGTCCCATTTAAAAGCAATTATATATATATATATATAATTGGATTTGTGTCGGTTGATACTCAAGTCAGTAAATGGTATAAAAAAAAATCTCAATACTATTTCTTAGAATGTAAAAGTTTGAAGAGTTTTCTTAGTTTTCAAAAAAAAAAAAAAGAATACAAAGGACACAAAGAAGGGTACTGTTATTAATTCAATAATTGTTAATAATTAAAATTTTAATATTATACACTATTCGAAATTTTCATCTAATAAATTTTTTTGACTTAGTCTTGATAACGTAGTTGTTACCTTAATCAGAAAGGTAATTCCAGTATAATATAGTCACTGATCTGAGATAAAAATTTTGTTATCATCTTCTGACCGATACTCTGGAAGCTGGAGTAACTGGGTCAAATTTTTCTTTCTTGCTCTCAGTGGGTTTGATAAATAAACCATGATCTGTCTTTTGACAATGGGTTGGATGCTTAGCCAATAAAGGAATGGGCTTGTTTTTAAAAACGGGCTGACTTTCATGGCCCGAATAGATTTAAAATGGGCTTGTCCTCCGAAAATGGGCTGATTTTCATGGCCCATATAGATAGGAACAGGGCTTAACAAATACTAGGGTTATATAGGTTGTCTGAAAACGGGCTTCCTTAACGTGACATGGCTGCAAATCAAGGCAGCTAGATCACATGAGTAATTATTGTATACAAATCAATTTAATATTACTCACATCGTTTATTTATTCAAATTTTTGAATTTATACAATGACTCAATTCCCATATAGAAATTTGTATTATGAGATTGCATGTATAGTATCCAAGTAATGTTATAGTCTTACAAACTATTTATACAAATATTTTCCATACAAATTCATGTGTCATAAAGTAAGGAAAGAGTTAAAAATTGAAAGCAAGTTGATTTTAAGTCATAATAAATTAAATTAACAGAAGTGCATCAATCTGTATAATATATTCTTTATGAGGGTACTTTTTATAGATTGTTATTAGCTATAATCTAAAATTTAATAAGGGAGCACTTCCTGATTAAGCCAATAATTATCTATTAAGATCATAGTCAAAGATTTGATTATGATCCTTGTGACTCTAACTCAATGATTATTACTTATGCTTAAACCTCTAACGTACTAGATTAGTGATACATCATTTTCAAGTTTGATAACTTAATAGCAATTAAATCAAATAATCGTATCTTGACAACCATGCAATGGTTGTCGTAAGTTGATAGGCATTGAATGAGAACCATAATATGAACATCAAATTAATGAATTCGGAACCCTGTTGCCCCAATTTGCTTTGGATGTGATAGAGTGATAAAATTATAATGACAAAGTAAAAGCCAAAACATTTTGAGTTCTCTCTTTCTCTTGACATTTGCGTGGCCTGCCTTCCAAGCACTTAATGCTTAATTTGTGACATGTCAATTCCTCTCCAACCGTTAAGATTCATTCATTTCCTCTCTTTCACTTGTTCTTCTCGTCAAACCTCCTACTCTTTCTCTCTTTCCCTTATAACTCTCACGGTCCATCCCCTTCTGCAATCTCCATATTCACTTCACAAACATACAAGTCTTGTGCTTCTGCTAATACCCTTTTTCTGAAACTCACAATAACAATTAGCAACTCTCCTGAGGTGAGTTACTCTCTTGCTTTCCGTTTTTCTGTTTTTCAACCGCTGTCTTACTATTTTTTATTATTATGGGTTGTGGTTGTTCGTTTGACAGGATAAATTTGGCAGCAGGCTGCGGCCGTGGTGATGATGGGTTTGGGAAGGTTGATGGTGAGCTTGAAATCTAAAATAAGGTCTTTGAAGATGAAGAAGCCTTACGACAAGATTGAAAAGAGTGAAAGCATGAGATTTGAGATAAGAAGCAGGAAGGCAAAGAAGCTCATAGAACGGACCTTGAAGATTGCAGATTCTCCCAAGACCAAAACTTATGCATTCTGAGTTTGCTAGATCTCTCGTTAATTAGGGACTGAGCTGACTATCTCATATGGACAGAAACTTTCCTTTCTTGTTCCTTGTGCTTCACAACTCAACAAGGGTTTTCTCGATTTACACCTGTCTTCACTCCCTATCTCTTTCTTGTTTCTCCTTGTCCATATCCAAATAACGACCACATCAATAACGTATGGACTACATGCTTCCAGAATTTGCTTTGCTTGCCTTCTCCAGAAATAGTAGAAGAGGCCAGTGAGGTGCTTTCCATAATGAAATTATGTAGTGAATATTATCATGAAGCAAGTAAATTACAATAATATCACAGGAATTCCCGATTGCATATGTAGTATGTGGTGGTTATTGAATGTACCATATGGTTATTTTAACAGATATTCATGTTCACAACTTCATATAGAGGCAGATTAAGCACGTAATCTTCAATAATAGAGGCTAATCATTAGGTAAAAAAACGATTTGACCCCCTCTTAAAATTCGACCAAAGGGCAATAAATTTCTTTGATCAAGACCGCCTGACCCATTACATACCATGAAAAGAAGTGATAGAACTCGAAACGCGGCCAAAAACTGATGACTCGTCTTGTGTCTTGTAGTATTCAATCTTACAAAAGAGAGGTCTAACCCAAGGATAAGCCTCTGTAAAGTGTGTTCATATTTTCAAAATCCTCAACTTAACACTCACCTAAAATCTAGTATGAGCTCAGATTCTACCCACCATATTTAATTAGTCAAAACCTACTTTTTCTTTTTCTTTTCTTCGACATGATAACACAACTCACAGCAGAATTTTTTTGTTTTAACTTTCTCGTCAGCAGTTAATATAAAGTTGGGTAGGAGTGATGAATTATAAAATAAAAACAAGAACTAAAAAACAAGTGGCAAGGAAAGAAACCAACCCAGTAGTCCCCTATATTAAAGTAACAACAAAGTAAAAATGTGATCAATATGAGGTCGAGGGCCTGAAATTCAATCCAGACAAAGGAAAGAAAAGCTGGTCGACTTGGCAATTATCTGGGGGGTAAATACATAGACACCCCCAAGGTTTGGTCTAAGTAACAAACTCACCCCTATTGTTTATAAAGTAACATAAAG
>JANKKB010029394.1:0-22833 GCA_026225775.1 Bursera palmeri | reverse complement strand
TGGATAGTTGTTCATGTATTCTGCCACAGCTTTCCAATCCGTCTCTTGTACAGCCCTCCATAATGGCCAGAACTCAACATTCTGATCCCCACTCATTACGCGCTCTATTAATGATCCAAATTATATGTACATATAAGAAAGTATGACAGACAGAAGTAGTATTTTACGTACTGAAATGAACTAGCATTCGCAGTGTGCCTCTGTACTCTGTTGATTTTATTTTCGATTCTTCTTCATTTTTTTTAATTTTTTTTGCTATTAATTATGTACGTTGCTTCCCTCTCCGGATTTGAAAAGGAAACTTGTGATTTATCAGTTTTATTTCTTGAATATTTATAATATTGCATGTAAAATAATTAACTTTTTTTTGGAAACTTTAAAAAATTAGATTTTATATATTTTTGTCCAATATAAACATATAAAATACTTTATAACACATGTAAGTCGAAATGCTAATTTTAAGATGTCTGTAATTTATGAGGAATTCTATCCGTGCATTAATTTCAGTGCTATATATATAAACGATCACTAATTTCAGTATTAGTTTTAAGTGTTTTTGACTTACCTTCCTTATTCAAAGATTCATCATCACCTGTATTGGTGACCTTTGGCTCCATCTCATGGCCTTGCGCTTCTGCAGTTTGTTGACCTGGATCGCCTTGCTTCATCTCAGTGATTTCATCTCTGTTTCTGCTAACCAAGTTACTGGATGCTAATTGAAAAAGAAAATAAAAAAATAAAAATAATCTTCATTAATGAAAAGTCCTCACACTAGTAGAGTCAAACTGGTATAGAAGTAAAATTGTTAAAGACTTAATGGTGGATTAAAAATATGCATGAAAAAGTTAATATAATAAAGGGTTAAAATCAACCCCAAAAATAACAGATAGCACCATGAGATTCCAAAATGAACAACCAGCTAACGTTGACCAGCTTTGACTTCGATCGATGTTGTCTACTAACACATCATAAAGGAAATGACTAGTTTTAGTCAGACATTAAACAACTAAAAATAAAAATATTTACCTTCCGCATTGACAGATTCATCATCTATATTAGTGACCGTTGGCTCAGTGATTCGGTCCCCATCTCTGGCTACGAGATGATTGGAAGGTCGAACAGGATCCATCACTGTGGCTTGAGAAGAAGCCAATAATGCACCAGTGTAAAGTATGATAAGTACACCTATGGGATTATACAAAGGATAAATTCTCCCGCACCAGAACGGGGACCAAGAGGTCACCAGCCGTTGATGACCGGAGATGCGAGAGGGAGTACTGAAGGTAAAGGAAAAGGCAGGGGCTGATTGGAAGAGAAAGAAATAATTTAAGGGGTGTGGTATGGATCTCGTTTGCTAACAAAAGGGCAAGTTACATTATAAAAACAAAACTCATTCTTACTTTTTCTGAGTGGTTGCCACGTATATTAGAACGAAGAAGAGTAGGTGACTTTAGGTACTGTTGGAGTTGTTGTAAAAGTTGTCTAATAAATACTCAATTTTAATAGTAGCAGTCTATTCTGATATATATAAATATTCAAAATTACACCTTCAATCACGTTTAAACTTATACGTGTTGTCTGTTACCTTCTTCGAGATCTGCTGTCTGCGTTGTGTTTCAAAGATCTAAGCTTAAAACGCATGTTTGCTATCATTGATTCTTTCATAGGCATCTTCGATCACTTTGGAACCTGCAGCGGAGCTTATTTTACCAATACAACTTGTATAAAAACATTAAAAGTTAAGAAAGTTAATGGATTTTATAATCCATGTGTGTTTCAAAATTTATCACGTTCTTTCTTGTATTTAATATATTTTTTATTAACTACCAATTATATATACACCTGACGTTACTCATAGAAATCAGATCAAGAGAAATTTAAAAAAAAAAAAAAAACATTCTACTGAACCTTAGCCAACTTCACCAACTTGAGAACATTGGAAAACATAGAACCAATATCCGACCAAGAAACCTGCAAGTTCTTCTTAAGCCTTAAAAGTTTAGAAATGATTAAATAAATGACAAAAAACTGATGATTTACATAAACGAAGTGTTCATGTGACAGGAAGAGCTGTTCACATGGAAATAATGAAGTAATAGCCAAAACAGCTTCTGAAAGCACAGTATGTTGATCTTTGGCTTTATTCTATATATTGCTGGCTAGTCTGCAATAAATAGTAAACCAAGATAACAAAGTGATCATAATTTATCAGAAAATTCCTGATTTTGAAAGTAATCTGTATCACTTGGTTGGAGATGGATCCATTATGTTCCCAGTAGCACCAAGCAGAAACAAACAAAAAATTACAAGTTTTTAATTAGAAGATAAGGAGTTTGCCGTCTCTATACAATTCAAATTCAACGCATCACAATCCTCAACTTTCGAACACTTGCACACTCGTTGATCTCAACCACCATGACACACAAATCAATAAGATAAAAACCAAAACAAGCAAGAGACGAAGTCTGAACTTTCTTTATTGGCTTATAAAATCCACAATAAAACATCACATCCTCCAATTAAACAGCACAACAACCGCTTACAATATTCCCTCTGCTGGCCCTATTATACAAAACATCACTACCCAATACATTATTTTAACAATCTCAACAAACAACTCTCATCTCTATCTTGCTCTCTTGGTCAATGATCAAACACTTCCATAAGAATACATCTTTCTCTTCTTCTCTTCCACAAACTCATCTCTTCTCAATAGAGCAATGACCATTGAAGAGCAGGAACAAAACCCCACCGCAGATCACGTACTAGACTGGCTCGAAGACTCGGTATCATTCCTTCCATCATTCCTGGATGATCCTTACCACACCAATGATATTGATGCCTATCAGTGGTGGAATCAAGGCCAGGATTTAGCCCAAGAAAAGCTAGTCAACACCATTGTTTCTCCTCTCAATAATACTAACATCAACACAAATACTCAGACTACTGGGTTAACGGTACCGGCTGATTCCGCTGTTCCTAACCCTCCACAACAGGCTGATGCATCGAAAAAACGAAGAAACACCGATGACCCTCTTCTGAGAGGATCACAAAATCAGCAGCAGAAGAAGTATCAGGGCAAGCGAAGCAATGAAAAGGAAGAAGGTGATGAAGAAGTGATAACAGTAAAAAGGTCAGTTGGGAACAAGAAAAACACAAACAAGTCTACAGGAAATAACAGCAATAACGGTAATAACAAGGATGGCAGATGGGCAGAGCAGTTGCTTAATCCCTGCGCCACAGCCATCACAGCCGGTAACCTGACACGTGTTCAACACCTATTATACGTCCTCCATGAGCTTGCCTCGGCCACCGGTGATGCCAATCACCGGCTGGCAGCTCACGGTCTCAGAGCCTTGACTCATTACCTCTCCTCGTTATCATCATCTTCTTCTACTTCTACATCAATAGGGCCTATAACTTTTGCTTCTACTGAACCAAGATTCTTTCAGAGATCTTTACTTAATTTCTACGATAAGAGTCCTTGGTTTGCATTTCCTAACAACATTGCAAACTCTTCTGTCCTCCAAATTCTTGCTCAAGAACATGACAATTCGCGCAATCTTCACATTCTTGATATTGGAGTCTCTCATGGTGTGCAATGGCCAACACTTCTGGAGGCCTTGACTCGAAGATCAGGTGGTCCTCCTCCTCTAGTTCGCCTAACAATTGTTGCTCCAACTGTTGAAAATGATCAGAATACCGAGACCCCATTTTCGGTTGGTCCACCAGGTGACAATTACTCCTTTCAACTTCTTGGTTTCGCCAAGACCATGAACATAAATTTGCAAATCAATAGACTAGCAAACCACCCTTTACAGAATCTAAATGCACAAATCATTGGCACCTCCCCTGAAGAGACACTAATCGTTTGTGCACAATTCAGACTGCACCACTTGAATCACAACACACCAGATGAGAGAACTCAATTCTTAAGAGTGTTGAGAAGTTTGGAGCCTAAAGGGGTAATACTCAGCGAAAACAACATGGACTGTAGCTGCAGCAATTGTGGGGACTTTGCAACAGGTTTTGCACGGCGGGTGGAGTACTTATGGAGGTTTTTGGACTCCACGAGCTCAGCGTTTAAAGGCCGAGAAAGCGAAGAAAGGAGGGTAATGGAAGGAGAGGCAGCAAAGGCATTAACAAACAAGGGAGAGATGAATGAAGTGAAGGAGAAATGGTGTGAGAGAATGAGAGAAGTTGGGTTTATTGGAGAATCATTTGGAGAGGATGCCGTTGACGGTGCCAAAGCTTTGTTGAGGAAGTATGATAGCAACTGGGAGATGAGAGTAGAAGAGAAAGATGGGTGTGTTGGGTTATGGTGGAGAGGGCAGCCTGTTTCTTTCAGTTCATTGTGGAAGTTGACTGTTAGAGTCGAGTTGGATATCAAAGTAAACGAGTTAGATCAGCTTTAGCTCTCTGTTTTACATTTTTCTTCCATATACATCTCTGTAAAAATTTAAACAGGATCATGCTTTCGATTTGAAGGCAGGCTTTGAAGTCCTGTTCCTGCAACCTTGATCTTGTTTGTCAGCTATTTTCGCAATTAATGGCATCACAGTTCAAATCCATGTTTATAGCTTAAAATGTAAAATTAACAATATTTGATTACTTTTCCCACTAACAAGTAATTGTTCAGGAATGTTTTACATTTGTTATCGATTTCTAGCTTTGGAGTAAAGCCTTGTACAAAAATTTTAGTGGACATATTCACAAAAGGTTTCTAGTAACTCTAATCTGCATATGTTTCTTTGACTTAAGTTAACAGTAAGAACAAGAAGCACAGGTGAAATTCAGAAACTCTAATGCTCTAAGATAAATATATCCGGATTGAATTTCGGACGGTCATTCGACAAATAGGGCACTTCGGAGATATATCGCCTTCTACTGACATGGCACATCGATGACAACAAACTAGATGCCCGCATGGACTAAATGCAGAGGTCCTCCTCCTCATCAAGCAGATGACGCACAGCTGCCCATCTGGAATGTCTCCAACAGCTTCCTCATCTGAACCAGCCTGAGAATTAACATTATCGCTAGAAGTTTGGGTTGGTTGCCCCAACCTTCTCTGTTCCCTACATTCTTTCCATCTATTCCAGTTCCTGTAGACAAAGTTCAAAACCAAATTCCCTATGTCAAAATGGGGTTGCAAGAAGTGAAGGGATAGATGGTAAAATATTGTCAGATTCTGTTAAGATTAATGCACCTCACAATAGCATAGCCAAGGATGCCAATTGACAACGAACCAAGAACAATACCACTCCAGAAGAGTATTTTTGTCCTATAAGCAAGATCTACCACTATCTGATCCTTAGTCATCTCAGTCCTACAAAAGAAACACTAGTAATTCTATGAAACATTCATAAAGGTCTGGCAAATGTCATTTTTAAAAACTCATCAAGCTCGTAACTGCATTTGAATAGAAACTAGCAACACATGATAAATAAAAGCAAAAGACCAAAACAAAAAGAAACTGATTTTTGCATTTACGAGTACATAACCTAATAAAAATGTGTTCTTGGATAAAGCTATAAAGCTACTCACAGAAAATACGGAAGATCCTTGCATGACTTGATCTCCGGAATTCCATTTTTAAAACTGCATATGCCAACGGCACTAATATGCTTCCCTAATGGAAGAATTTTCTCTTCATCAAGCAGACCAACCTACAAAATGCAAACAAAGTAGAATATTACACATTTGCAACAAAAATTAACACATCAGAATGCAACATAAGAACTATAAGATTTCAGCTTCAAGATATTTTCGATTTTTATAGACTGCATTAAGCACATTTAGACTTACCGCGCACTCATGACCAAGAATTGCCTGAATGAATGTATAAGGAGAAACAACAACAGGCTCTAATTTGTGATAAACTGTAGTAAGAGGTAAGGGATGTTTAGAGCCATCCATGTCCACAATAACATAATCAGACTGTGGCCACCAACCACCTTCAACGAGAACAAAAGGAACCTGTTGAGTTATAAAGTTAAAATCAACAAAAAGAAGAACAAACAGTGCTTCTATTCAACTGAACTAAACTCTACAAATTTGCAACTAAGACCACTTGGATTAGATCAGTAGAAAAGATGTCACAAGAAAAAAGAAACAACTAACATTAATATAACAAGTCCTTGGAGACAAAATACTGAACTGAGGTGCATAACTATAAAAACAAAAGAAGAAAACTGCTTTACATATGCTGATACCAAAAACAATAATCATTTGCTTCTATAGCATTTCTCAAACGAAAAGTAATTTAAACAGAAAACATATCCATTTAAAATTAGAGAAGACAGAGTTATCGTTTTACCATTCTCAAGGAGGATGATTCTGTTTTTCTCCAAGATCTTCCAAAGATGGCACGTATATCAGGAGTCCATCCGAAAAAGCCCCTCCATTCATTGTATATACACTTCACATCATAAAGCCACAAAAACAGTTCAGGTATATCAATCAAAACCAACCAAAATACTTAAAACTAGTCCACAAAATGATCCAGTACAGCAAACAAAATATACAGAGAAATTCAGAAAGCTTTTTATTTTAATCTTCAAATATATTCTGTATCTTTAAACCTTAAGACCAAAGTGATATTATAATAATAATACAATACCAATATGAAAATTAGTTCTGAAAAGGTTGTGAAGAACCAAATCATAAGCAGCAGATCCAAAAACTCCAAATTTCCAATCACCCAACAGCTAAACAAGGCATCAACTCTCGTACTTCATCAAGCACAAACAAAAATATTCTTACCTAGATTGTACATATAAGCATGAAAAACCCCTGAATTTCAAATTCAATGGCTTCCCTACCAGTACAGTTCTTAGAAACTGAACATGCATAGAAGATATCAAGAGAAACCGCTAATTCCAGGAACTCCACAAAAAATTCACAAAAATTTTGCCTTTCATGATAGCCCAAAATTCTCTCACATAATCTTGCTTAGAGTAAAAAAAAATTCAAACTTTTATCTAAATATCATAATTTCTGATGAACTACTCAGATATTAAACTAACTAAGTAAGAAATAAATAAATTTACATTGAAAAAAAATCATATAAAATGGAAATGCATACTGTTTGTGTTCGTTGAATAACAACAGCTTTACATCCACCACCGTCCCGAGAAACCAACACGCCGTTACCGTGCGTAAAGCTCCTCCCTTTCTCTCCATCAACGGCCGATTTCGCTTCCACATGGCCACGCACGACCACGAGGTGGTTCTCCGGCTCTTGATCGGAATTCTGTGACGACTTGTCGTCCAAAAGAGCGCGGAGATCAGAGACTCCAAGCGACGGAGCGTTCCGGACTTTGCGTAGCGCTTTGGAGGTTCTGCGGAAGTCCAGGACCGTGCGGATAGCGGCGTAGGCGAGAGTTATCCCCAAAACGGCGCCGTCGAAGGAGAGTGCAACCTGGTAGATGAGCGAGGCGAGGTCGTGCTCGTGCGAGGACATATTTCGCTTGTTTCTCTTCTTCTTCACATGCGGTTAGGTTCCGCCAGTGCACCCGCTGCGACGGAGATTACCGCTGCTGACGACGATAAGTGGAGTGCTCACAGCGAGAGAGAGAGTGAGTGAGAGGGTTACAGGGTCACGTGATCCGCACGTGTGCAGACCGAAGACGGTGTTGGAGGATTTTATGTGAGAAACAAGAAACTGAATATGATTGGATACAGCTATAGATATAACATAGGGGCACTTGGGCAATTGTTCGTATTATTTGACAGATTTGTCGTTTTCCTTCCCTTGCTTTAACTTATTTGTCGGACATTCTCTTTTGCTTAGACCGATTTGTCGGTCGTTTGATCCGCTGTTACTTACGAGTCATGACTCATTCTTGCATTTAACATAAACTAAAAGACTGATTGTGTCTTAATTATTAAACATAATTTTCTGAAGGGTAACAAGATCTTTTATATAAGAGTAATATTATGGATACAAACTCTGTATCCTTAACTTTGTATTCTAATTTATGCGACATCAAATAAATAATAAAGTAAATATATAAAATTTAAAATAATAAATACTAATAAATTCATATTTACTGATTAACGATGATTTAGTTTCTTTCTTAGAGATAAAATCTAGTAAGAATTTGCTTCCAATTCATAGCATATGATCTAGACAATGAGCTTCATATTTTTATTCGACGACCAAGTGGCATAATTGTCCTGAGAAACAGAAATTTAGGGGATTTGAATTTGAAACTTTTATCAAGAAACTTAAGCTATAAGATATTGGCACAATTAATTATTTATACAACTTCATTTCATATGTTATTGTGTTGCAGATGAATAACAGTTAAGAAGAGAAAATGGATGATGCTCTGGAGCCCAAAACAGAACACGGTTCTGCCTTTTGCTTGGAAAGATCATGTTGTTAATCCAAAACTGAGTCTAGACATAGTTTGTTAATTAAGAAGATAATTGAATGTTAAGAATTTTTTAGGAGTACATTAATGTTAACAATAGATATGAAACTAGGATTGAGCCAAAACAAATGACTTTATAAGGCTGTTGAGTTCATGAGGTGATTGGATATTTGCGGCATGACCTGTGTTCTTGGTTATCACCAGCCTTGATTTTGGTCCCAAACTCCTGCATTCATAAACATTGCCAAGATTACGTAACTTCAAATTGAGCATAAAATCTAATGTCAAAGTTGAAAGGATAAATAGCTTCCTTCACCTGTGCAACTGATGGGCTAAATCTACTGGGAAAATCTTGTCCTGGTCACCCCAAAT
The DNA here is from genome assembly GCA_026225775.1 of Bursera palmeri. Taxonomy (NCBI): domain Eukaryota; kingdom Viridiplantae; phylum Streptophyta; class Magnoliopsida; order Sapindales; family Burseraceae; genus Bursera; species Bursera palmeri. Next base: position 14,080 of record JANKKB010029394.1, on the reverse strand, counting down.
TACCAACGATTCCTTCACCCAAGATGAGACCTTATTAGTGTATTGAAAAACAACAAATCAGGTATCAACTTTTTTCAAGATTACCTTTTGGGATTGCTTTTGAGATTGTAAAAAAGCGTTTTGAAATAGACAAGACAGAAATTGCTTAATGAAAAAACATCTTAATGGATAGCACTTCCCAGAAAGTAAAAATCAATTACTTTTAAACTATATGCTAATCAGCTGCATTATATATTATACACAATGTCTTTGGCCAAATTTATAAACTGAAAAGGAAGCTCTGTGAAGGTTGTAAGAAAAAGTTACCTGAGTTAAACTGGGAATGCTTGGATTTACTTCTTTAGCAATCAAGTACTCTGCCAGTTCCAACTTTCCCTTCCTGTGACTGTCATACATCATCTGAGAGACAGCTCAATCCGTAATATAAATGAGTTTAAACAGAAGATCTAAGGGAAAGTATGATCATTAATCAACACAAATTAAGAAAATGAAGACTAATTAATCAAATCCAAGATGTCCCAGAGGATCAACCTTAATCAGAAAGTTAATCAACTTACTTTGATGAACTGGCGGAGCATGAAATCAGGTGCCCAATTGATGAAACCATTATTGTAAATTGACAAATTTACAAGAAGCCTTAGATCTTCTGGGCTTTCAGGCACCAAAATTTCTGAAATGCTTCTTCCAATCCATTTCATGTGTCTCTCTTTCTGGTTCTCAGTGAAGCACATCCCACTGCTAACAATCACAACCTTCTCTACCTCCTGAGGATACATTTTCGCCATGTGATACGCCACGAACCCACCATAGCTGATACCATAAACCGAGAACCTCTCCACACCTAACCTTTTTATCCCTTCCATTGTGCATTTGGCTTGGAAGACATCGCTCCTCTCCGGTCCGTTAGTGAATGATTTGCCAAAGAACAGCAAATCTGGCACATACAAGTTAAACCTGCTTGACAACGAGCCTACTTGGTACACGAATTGCCACTTTGAGTTGCCTCCATAGCCATGGATTATGGCCAGATCAGGCCTGTCAAACCTCCTGTGTTTCGGGGTCCAAAAGTGCACGGTGGTCTGATCATCTAGATCAATGGTGCACGGAGAGAGACCGCAGAGATAGAAATACAGTGAAAGCATTGTATCGATGAAGGCAATGACAGGCGGAGCCTGGAAAATCCTGGAAACTGTGCATTTGAAGAAAGTGAACGTGATTGATATTGGAAACTTGTTTATAGCCTGTAAGATGAAGAGGAAGTATCGGAAAGTGAGATGGATGATGGAGAAGTAGAGGGAGAGGACATCTTTGAACTTCGGTAAGTCATCCATGGATGAAATTCAAGAATCTTGATCAGTCTCGATCAGTTCCCTTCTGACAATTACATGAAACAAATCCGGGAATCTACTGCACATGCACTTGTCTCTTTATATGGTTTTTCCTAGAATATCTTCATACTTTGTGTAATTTATCCTAGAGTTGAATTGTGTGGAACTCTCCATTACCATGTAAAGAAGCACAAGCAACGATTTTTATATTAATAGCGTAAGATGATTAGTTCAAATCCAATAATTAACGAAGCTGATCAACAGTTGTTTTAGCACTGTAATAATACTATGACTTAAAAGCAAGAGTTGCCATAAAATAAGTTGTAGTTGCAATGCTCATTCGTGTACGTTTCCTGAATCCAAAATCAAGATTATAATAATTAATCAGTCAATTATAGGATCACGAAAGTTAAATCAATTAAAGCTTTCGAAATTAACTTGTAAAACTACCCGAATCGAACTTGCGTTTGTTGACAAGAAGTTACACATTTTCGGAGTTCATCCCGATTCTTTTGGTAAAAAAGTCAAGATTTGTTAATCATAATAATAAGTGAAATGAAAAGTATATTGCAGAAAGAACAAAATGGTGTTTTTAACTTTTTCTTTTTTCCAAAATATTAGGCTGGTCTAGCCCTTTGCTTGGTCCGCCCTGAAGCTAGCTGTGCATGCGTTGGCTAGAATCATAATTATGCTGCTAAGGTGGTCCGAGCGGCAGGAGGGGCCGGCAAAGGAATCCCGATGAGAAGTTTTTTGGCTTGAAAACTGAGACATATGGGTCCCTAGAGTTCTTGTCAAGTACTAAGAAGACACCTTTTTATCATAGCCCTTCTACAGACGTCCATAAATTTTTTTTTATATTTTAAAAAAATATATATAAAGTAACAAAATCAATGAGATGTTTGAATTTGGACCGGCTTTTAAATTATATGTCACGAATCTTTGCTCTATAAGAGACATGCTCCACTCTTTGATATATAACATATACATTCCACAATGTGTCGAATAACACCATCCAACAGTGTCCGAAAGACTACGGACGTAACTAGAAAAGTTATAAGCATTAATACAAAGTAATTCTATGTAGGCAACAACTCTATATAATATCACTCATAAAGTTTAAGACAACACAATATATCATTAGATTTGTGAAAAATAAAAATAAATAAATAAATATTTTTAAGGTAATCACTCCTCATGAGTTTGTGAAAATTTAATTTGTGTGAGTGTTATATGCAATAATTTTATCTATAACTTCGTTATATATACATAAATATAAATTTTATTGATTACAATTGATATTTCGATATGATCTATTTTTATATTAATTTTGAATAGAAAGTTTCTATGAACTTATTAATTAGTTAATTTCACTTATAACTTTTAAAATATCCACCATTATTTCTTAAAGATAATTATACATTATAAAAGGGATATATAAAAAAAATACAAATTTAGTAATTCCATGTATAAAATCTTTCACAAAATCTATATAAATTCTTAATACTCATAGAGTAATGCTTGAGGTACAAAGTCTGAATCCCAACTTTGTATCACAAGCGATGTGATATCATGCGAGTAGTAACATAAATATATAAATATCAAAATAATAAATATGATATACTCACATTATCACTCACATAATGTCACATCACATTTGGAATAAAGACTTATATTCATAGTATTACTCTATTTCATAGATGAAATACTTTTTTCCAAAATCGTTAAAATAATTTTATATAAATATTTCATTTTTTCCAAATAAGCCACCCCTTCTTTTGTCTCTATGAAACACAATGTCAGACAATTGACAGATCATGGTATTTAAATTTTTTAAAAAGTAATTAAAGTGTAACAAAATCCTCTAATTTGAGTCTTTTTTTTTTTTTTTTGGGTAAGGATCTCTATATTCTATCAGTTGCAACAATTAAATCTCATGCATGGAACGAATGGAAGCTGCTAGAAATCTATATATGGTGGAACAATTTACGCTATTTGTGAAGTCCAAATCAATCAAACCATACCTATATGTAACACTTGGTGTTGCTTGAAGGGCTCACTCAAAAAATATATACTTAAAGAGAGAATGTAAAACTGTAAAGCAGCAACTTCCCATGTAAAGGTGACTACAGCTAGCTAGCAAAGTATGCATGTAAAATCAAGTATGAACACAAAACTGAGGATACCTTACTTCCAAGGCTTTGCAATCTTTATTACATTATCTTACAAATCTCTTTTACCTTTCCTAAAACTTTGCTTATAATATGATGCCTTTCTCTCTTTTTGGACGGCTGCCCATCTCCTTCTGTCACCCAATTACAAGCTTTCCACCTGGATTCCTTCACTACAGTTCTCTCTTCTTCCTCCTATAAATAAATCTCCATCTTCGTTGGTTCTATGTATATTCGAAGTTGGCTCTTCTACATATACACATACGGAAGCCAACTTTGATAATTGATACATTAATTGGAGTCCTGCCATGGCTAGTACCTACACTTACAACACGACCCACAACTCCTCATCATCATCACAAAGAGGAGTAGCCATGGTGTTGGCTCTAGTGTCAGCGGTGGTGTTGTCACCATTGTATGTGAGTAGAAAGAGCAATGATCAGCAAACAAGGTCATTTTACGAGACAAGATTGAACTCTAGCTTTGTTCTTCCGATGGTACTCGGTGGGCTCATAATTGCAATTAGGACAACTTCTTCTAGTGCTTCACCGCAAGGTGGAGGTAGAGCTTCTTCACTCATTCCATCTCCTGATCCTTCTTGGGTGCTTAGAATTGGGAGCTCATCATGGGGGCTTGCTGGGGTCCTAGTCATGCTTATGCTCGTGCTTTCATGGCAAGATTCTGTCCAAGATTTCTTCTGGCGATAGAGATCTTAAAAAAAAAATGTTACTATACATGTCTATACATGTAACGTATTGAATTTCATTTTGGTTGTAAGAGTTGAGTTTCAAATAATCTAATGTAAGTGGTGTAGTAATCAAAGCAAATTCTCTCTTGAAGTTTATATAGTTGGCCAAATAATATACATAATTATCACAAACGACGATTTAGCAATAAGGCTGAACTTGACAATATACGATAACGTTATAAATATCTTTCAAAAATAGTATTTTTCATTAAATTTTGGCGTATTACCTTCTAAATCTTATGGTTAAAAAAGGTTAATAACAAAAAGAGTATATAGAAATTATCATAATTAATATGAGTAATTACCACAAATTATCCTGTGAATTAATCGCTTGAAAATCAAGTTCTACATTTTTAAGTAAACATGCTCTCACCCTTTTAGAAATACAGCACGAACAAATGACGGCCTTCTCTCACTTGTTTGGGCTTCTTCGGTTTAATTTGGGCCATTGGCCCATCAGGCTTGTGAACAAAAGCCCATGAGTTCATTCATCCCTCTTCCCCTTCCTCTTCGTCCTCGCATAAAGAGTTGGGAAACGAGAGAGAGAGCAAAGTAGGAGGGAAAGCGAAAAATCAGACATATCACGCAGCACGCTTGTTTACTGCAAAAGGGTTCTGGTGGGTGAGTCTCAATTTTGGTTCTTTTATGCCTAGCAAGTAGAAAAATTGTATCTTTAATCTCTGATGCAGTACGGTTCCGTTTGGATCGATAGAGATCGACATCAAACTGCACCTTTTGTATTCGAGTGCAGTACAGTAGCCTTTGATCCAACTGGGATTGATAAAAGTTAAAACATTAGGTAAATTTAAAATTTGTATCACTTCAATTGATGGGCCCAAGTTTGAAATTTTTTTTTGAACTTCTTGAAGCTTAATCTAAGAAGATTTAGATTCAGCAAAGTTGCAGAATTTTTAAAGCTTGTGATTGAGTATGATTTTCTTTCTGTTTAGTTATTGAAAGGGGAAAAAAAATTTTAACTTATGAAGAATTAAAAGTAGAAAAATTGGTTTTTGTTTCTAATAACTTTTATCTGCCTCTGATATCTGTTTTATTTAGTTAGTACACTTGAAACTGTTTGTTTAGTTTTCCTGAAATTTGCAATGAAGTCTTCGTAGTATCTGCTTGTCTAGCTTAGCTTAACGCTAGGTACAAGAACATAGCCATGGTTTGTGTATTTTCTGTTTTAAAATGTTGATGTATAATCAACCAGGATTTAGTTGTTTTTATTTTGTTTTTTCATAATAAGCCATAGACTAAATAATCATGAAAATCGTAATTGTCCAAGATTCTTCACATGGGAATAGCAGACGCACTTGAAAATGAGTGTTGTGCTCCTATGGTGTTTGACATGCTAACTACAATTCTCTCACGATCTGAGCTCTAAGCACGTATAAAATAAATAACCATAGATCTTCCAGAGCTTAGATCAGTTAAGATAAGAAATTAAATTCTTTACATGCATGTTTTCCGACAGGAGTCTAGTATAACAATATATCTTTATGCCAGTTCTTGTATTGTATGAAAATGATGTTACTATTAGCACAGGTATAGTTGCAATATGGTTGCATTGATAATACCTATAATGTTTGTTTATTTTGTGGGTGAAAAGATTCCTGAAGGAAATGGCAGAGGGTGATGAAGACTTGCCAAGAGATGCAAAGATTGTAAAATCACTGCTGAAATCAATGGGTGTGGAAGACTATGAACCTCGAGTCATACATCAGTTTCTGGAGCTTTGGTACCGCTATGTTGTCGATGTATTGCTGGATGCGCAGGTCTACTCAGAGCATGCCGGCAAAGCTAACATTGATTGTGATGATGTCAAGCTTGCTATTCAGTCAAAAGTCAATTTCAGCTTCTCGCAACCCCCACCAAGAGAGGCAAGTCAGCCACCTAGTTATTCTTAATATGCTCGACCTTATTCGGCTTGATGTTGGACTTGGTTTTGAGAAGTTCCAAATATTTAATCTGATTTGAGGCTTGGTTTTAAGATAAACTTTCTGTTTTCTTTTTATCTTGCATTTGTAGAGGTTTATTATTGGTTTTGATTTTTAATGGGATTGAATGATTGATGAATTGAGCTCTTTTTTTGACTCATTCTGGGAAACTATACTTAAAATAGCTTTCTACTGTGAGATTATGTTTTTGTTTTTTCATTTTCTATGTTTGCATGACAATGTCAATATATCGATAAACTTGTGTTTTTATCCCCAACACAAGCATATAGAGGTTTGTGTTTATCGAAGACATGTAACAGTTAAATCTTAAAATCTTTCAGGTTCTACTAGAGTTGGCTAGAAACAGGAACAAAATCCCATTACCAAAGTCAATAGCAGGGCCAGGTATCCCACTTCCACCTGAACAGGACACATTGATCAGTCCTAACTATCAACTGTCTATACCAAAGAAGCAATCTTCTCAGGCAATGGAAGAAATGGAGGAGGATGAAGAAACAGCTGATCCTGGACCGTCTGTTCCATCCCAAGAACAGCGGACAGAAATGCCACAACAGACCCCCCAAAGGGTATCGTTTCCTCTTGCTGCTAGACGTCCAAAGTGAGAGGTTGATGTTCTGGCCTTTTGAGGCACTTTGTTGTTCCATTCATAAGGTTGATGAATTATATAATATGTATAATGAAATCATTGTATTTATATGAAGAATTTGCTTGGCAGGCAGCTAAATGTTATTCAATCCATAGTTATCACCTGTTTTAGAATAGTAAGGCTTGCTTCGGGTGTTCTTAATTCACTTTCTCTTTTAGTGTCTGAAGTGAGTACTAAATTCCAATGAATGAAACCGAAAGTCAACAGGCCGTGAATGTTGAATATTTTGATCTAGGGTTAACAAGAAACAGGAGGTGCTTTACTTGCACCTATTATGCTACCTTTCCATGCTTCGACTAAATGGGTAATTACAGTAAACTTATTGTGTATAATTCAACGGTTTAAATTGACGATGAACCAAATATATGTCACTTTTGAAACTGTTAATGACTAGCTGGTAAACTACAAGAAAGAATATTTCAGTTTCTGTGGTTCGTCGTAAAGGACAGTCAATAAATTTTACCCCAACTGTCAAACTACTTTTCCACGTTTTGACCATTCGTAATGAACTATGTTAAATAATGAATTTTCCAAAGGCATATCTCAATATTACTGAGACAAGGATGCACCAAATTGTTAACTGTGTCAGTCCATGGGCATGGCCATCTTGACATGCATATATAAATAAATCATTTAGCTCTTTAAACTAATTGGAGTAGAGATAGATGGAAATATAAATATAATTTCATTCGTTGTGGAAATTTGGGAAATCAATCATTTCTAGCCCTTTGTTGAATCCAGTTAGACATTGTTTCTAAACAGAACCATATAGCTGTTCTGTACATATTTATCGTTTATATACAAGAATAACCAATTGTCCCTAAATGGTATGCTGTAAATGGGACAATGAAACAATAGTTAGCTTCTCCATCCAATCACACTGGTAGCAGCAGGCCCTGAACTTGACACCGCCAGACCTCGCTCATACATTCGTTGGATTTCTTCCCTGTACTCTGTCAAGGACTTATCAGGTAATGCTGGAGTGAGCTCTACCACATCTCCCATCTTCAATTTACATGTGGGATCACCCACTGGCTCATGGTTTAGCCTTGGCCTCAATTCTTCCTTCAGAGGGAACCCATACGGAGACCATCTTGAGCTTCCCCGACCGGCTCTTTCCAGCAAATCCATTATCGTAGAATTTGCAGGGAACTCCTGAACGGACATCTGCAACATTCAAATAGCAAACGTTCAGGCCATGCCACTAAATAATAGATGAAGATTAGATGCCAATATGGTGAAAAGCTAAGATCAATTATTGCTTGTTCTTCTAATTTGCAAGCCTACTGTTACACAAGATTCTATCTTGTAGAATTGAAAATGGAGAAAAAAGACAGCAAAATCTAAGAATTGATACTGACCTTATCATTCTCAATCATGATGATAAAGACAGGTCCATCCTGGCTACATTGAGGTTTGTAAGAATACGGACAATCATCAGCATGCAAGGGGAATTTGCAGGGTGGCTTGATGGAATCAGAATAGCCAATGGAAGAGCAGTCTTTGCTCATTGTTTCACATTGCCAGGTTAGAACCCATCGTGCCCACTCAACCATCTGCAGCACAAAAGACGAGTGCTTGCAGTCACCTTCCTTGTATCTCCAATGAGCCGCAAATCCAAATTCAGCTTGTGAATGCATCTCCTTTGTTCGTATTTGAACTTCAAGTGGAACCATGCCTTCACCCATCACTACCGTGTGCAGCGACTGATACCTATAGAGTAAACCAAGAGTTAAGACAGAAATAAATAATACATTCTAACCAAGAAAACCCACCACTTAAGAGCTATACATACCCATTAAACTTGGGGTGGGTTATGTAGTCCTTTAACTTCCCAGGAACTTCTTCCCACACCTGGTGAACGACACTTAATGCCTTGTAACAGTCTTCCTCACTTTCAACTATCAAACGGAGCCCATGAATATCATGGATTTCATCCATGGTCAGCTTCTTTCTGCACAATATCATTAATTACTTTATCATTCAGTAGAGTTTGATTACAACATGCCACTGCATGGAGATTATTCATATCATAAAAATTTCTTTAAATCATAACTCGGATAGGATAGTATGTATTATGCTATTTCACTTTAAGTACTTCCTACTAAGTATGCTTGGCTGCATAAATTTGAGAAAAATAAGTGAGGAGGGAGAGAGCATACTTTGACATTTTGCAATGAATGCTATACAAGCTCTTATGCCGCCCACGTACAGATCTGTAAGAAATAGCTTTATCGCTGAGAGCTCGCTTTAATTTCTCTGTTGCAGAAGTGATCCTTGCCTCGTCAAAAGATTCAAGAACCTTAGAAGACAATTCTTTGTGCAGATCAGGGTTGAGATATTTAAAGCATAGATTTTCTAGTTCCTCCTTCCATTTAGAGATTCCCAAACGGTTAGCCAAAGGGACAAATATCTCTAATGTCTCCTTCGCAAACCTCTGCTGTTTGAACAAAGACAAAGCTTCAAGTGTCTTCATGTTGTGCAATCGATCTGCTAGCTTAATAAGAACAGCCCTAGCATCTGCCATAGCAAGGAACATAGTGTGTAGTCTATCCGCTTCAACAGTTTTGCAGGCCGTATTGTTCTCACGTGCAAGCTTACTCAAATGACTAAGCTTAGAGACCTAATAAATGAAATGAATAACTAAATTAGATTCATTCAATGATCAAAGCCCTCTTGCTGTAAGTGAAAGAAAAGCTCTCCAACTGATACAATGTCCTGAAATATTAGGAAACACCTTACATGTTTACTTTAATTAGTCTCGAAAACAATTTTTTTTTTCCCCCAAATTATTGTATCTCCAACATCTTGGCTATACATGTTACAATGCAGCTAATTTGAAGATGAATATATGCAAGTCACAAGCATGATATAGATCAATACTTTGGCACAAAAACAAAAAACGGTAATAAAACATTAAATATAAAATTCTCTCTTTTACCCCTTCGACAAGATCAGCAACTCCAGCCCCGAAAGTCCCAAAAATATCTTCATAGCTCAAAAAAGAATCATCAAGTGTATCATGCAAGAGCCCTCCAGCAACCACCGTGGAGTTAGCACCAATATCTGCTAACAACACCGCAGTTTCCACACAATGTTGCAAATACGGATCCCCACTTGCACGCATCTACACAACAAAAACAATAGAAACCACATCACAAATTATTCAAACCAACGAACTTACATCACAATTTAAACCATTTTTTTTCCTTTACCTGCCCTCTGTGTGCTTTCTCAGCCTCATAAAACGCCTTCACAACAAAGTCATCATAAAAAATTCTATGCTTCGACTGTGCAGCAGCAAGGAAATTGTTCTCATAAGACTCCGGCTTCAGCTTATCATCCACCAAATTATCATTCTCATCCAAATTAAACGTCAATTCGTCCCCCAAAACCGGCGAAAAACCCACTTTCAACCCGCCATCATCAACCTGGTAACTTGGCGAAGAATCATAATCAACGCACGAGCCCAATGCGTGCCTCACTAACCCATTAAACAACGCAGTCGTGCCTTTCAACGATGACTGGAAAATCACACTCGCATCACTCTTCTCACGTGCAATTCTGATATTGCTTCTCGAATACGAACCGTTCGAGACCGGACCCTGAAACACCGAGACCGGGCTCTGTTCCCGCTTCAACGAAGTCGAAGCAGCGCAGAACTTGCTCGGCGAGTACGAGTACCCGAACGAACTGCTCAGCTCTTTCAAGTCTTCGCCTCTGTGACTGTACAAACCCATTTCAGAACTCGACGAGAACAGGCACGAGAGGCCGCCGATTATCTGTTTATGTGAAGCGGACGACGAGGACGGAGACGACGACGAGGATCTCGAGTTCAGGTCAAAATCGTGCGTCGTGTTAGCGTTGATCTGGTGGGCGGTGGAGCACACGCTACTCGGTGGACTCGCGTACAGCGCTATCGTCGGAACCGCCATGCCCGTCATTGATGGATTAGATGTTACAAACCCAGACGGGTTTCGTTAATCAAAATCAAATTTTGAAGATTACCCACTAAAATTGATGTAACCAATTCGATTCAGAACCAAAAATCATACAAGATGGAAAGATCGTTTAAATTTTTGTGAAATTAATTTTTTAAAAAAATTTATTTTTCCAAATTTCAGAACCCAGATCGTGAAATTTCCTTATCAAAATCAATTCTGAAAACAACCCAGTAAAGTTAACAGACCCAATTAGGTCCAGAAGCTGAGAAAGCAACTGATTGAATAGAAACCAGAGAAGAAGAAAAATTGGAAAACTTGAAAATGAATTTCTAGGACAGAACTGTTTATTTGAGTGGCAATGGATATATACAGATTTTCAGGACAGAGGAGAGCTGAATCTGAGAGAGCATTTACAGAAACCTAACTCTAGATTTTTGAAGAGAGAAAATAGAAAGTCAAAGAGAGGTTGAAAATTTGTGTCAGGCAGAGTTTTCTACTTCTTTCTTTCTGCGACTCTCGCACATCTTCTCCCTTGGCTTGTTATGTGGTTAGTGGCCAGATACAGCAACAGTGAGATTACGCTTTCGTCCCTGTTCTGTACCGGAAATAACGGTATTGTTATTGCCTTAGGTTATATATAGATTTTTTTTTTTTTCTATTTACTTTTCATATTTTTTTTCTTCCTGTGAGAGCAAAGACAACAAAATAATGATAAGAATGACAGAAACCCATTAAGAAAGAGTCAACGAAATGTGTTAAATTGTTGATGGATTTCTCTTATTTTAATACTAAGTATAGTGATGTGTCATCACTTTGTCCCAACATGAAAATCTTGGTTAGTTAAATTAATCCTAAAATTGATCTAATCTTGGTTAATTAAATTAATCCTGAAATTGATCTTAATCTTATCTTCTTCCTTTATTTTTTTTATTTTTATTTTCCATTAATTAATCATGTAATCCATTGGTTGGAATGGCCATGGCATGGGAACTCAATTGTCCACGACGATCTTGAGTTGATTATTGCTTTACATTCAAGGAACATAGTTGTGATGTCATCACCTACTTCTACTTCAATGCTAGCAAGCTGCCCTGTGTGGGGTGGGGTCCACGCAATTAGATTTTTTTTTTTTTTTTTTTGTGTTTCTTTGGCGCACCATTCGCCTTTAATCAACAAGGAGGAATCCATTGATTTTTTCTTTTTCTTTTTCTTTTTTTCCTTTTTTTAATAAAAAAATCAAGATTTTATAAGGTGGTGAATGGTCATGATCTTTGATTTTATTCACCAAAAATTCGCATCCAATGGCTCTTATGGGTTTGTAATTAAAGACGGGTATATATTTTACATGGGATTAGATCTAATCAATGCGTGAACAGAGATACGATGGGATGCTCATTTAGAAGTTTTAAGACTCATCTATAGTATGACTGTATTAAAATTAGAAAATATAACCTTAATTAAGGTGATATTTTTATTTTTAGTATGTTAATATTTGTTTTAATTATTTAACGAAATCAAGTGTTTGATAATAAGCCTTGACAGATTTATTTATCAATTCATATAATAATTAACGTGAATCATATATTGACTCTTATAATTAATAAGTGAATCACATATTAATCTATATATCTAATAAATGAGGTATCTATTAATTCATTTACTTATTAATTAATTAAATAATAAAAATAAATAAATAAGATTTAATTAAATTTTAGAATATCCCATTTGAATTTGATTATTTTTATAAGTTGTCATGTGATCATCTTGATTTAATGCATTCATTAAATCGCTAAGGCAAATGGATAAGGAGCTCATATATATAATTTTTTTAAAAAAAAGGCAAATGGATAATGTCATTATTGTTAAATCATTACTAAATAAAGACTTTTGATTAGATAAATTAAGTATTTTACATCATTATAACACCACATAACTCAATCCAACACCTACACGTTCAACTTTTTGCCCAATTAATAATCACAATTCAATTAATTTTAATTTATAACAAAAGTTCAATTCAAAAAATTTCCAATTATTACTTTTCTTAAGGTATCGTTTTTCAATAATAGAATATTTATTATATCCTACCCGATATACATGACTTTCACCCACAATTAATAATTAAAAATGACAAGACTAACGTGTATTTTTAGAGTCGCCTCTAATACTGTATAATTTTATTTAATTACATAATACTTTTTAATATTATATTCGTTAATTTGAAACTCAATAAACAATATTTTATTAACTAAAAATTATTAAATATAATTAAAAATAAAATTTATACTAAAATTATACCTAGAATTAATTATTTCCTTGATAAAAAAAAAAATTGAAGTGTCTTTCCGAGGATACCATAAAATTATCAATGCTTTAACAGGTAACTTTGGGATATCATTGTGAGGGCACGCCTGAATCCTGATCATTTATAAACAAAAACAAAAGGGGTAAAATGGTCAATCACTAAAGCGGCTGATGATTCCACGTCATCTTCCTGGGGAACCTCTGGAAGATACGACTGCAAGTCCATGAAAACGATGAGTACGCACTCCAACTTCTTTGATTCTTTATTTGTTTTCTTCTCTCAAATTCACTGTTTTCGTGAACGCTGTTACGAGCACGTGGCGTGTCACCGCGAACGACTATCGCCACATGGTCAGCTTCCGCGGCTTACACCTACCAAGCCGTCACACGGTCACAGTCGGAGACTGTCAATCTCCAGGCACGTGCTGCCCTTATGTGCCGACTTGGACAGTCAGCCAGCTTAATTAGTCAGCCTTTCTGCACGCCTCAGTCTCCGCAAATTTAGGCGGTGTCGTTTTGGGTTCAAGTCCACTTTGTTATCAGGCCGGCCGGCATCCGTAATTTTCTCTGATTAAAAAGAAACAATTATTAAAAAAAAAAAAATCAAAACTAACATTTGAAAAATAGGCCACCGTACAAAATTTAGGTACTATAATCACATATAACATGCCAATAAATTTATTTTCTATTCTTAATAAATAAAGATCGATAGATTCTCAATAACACGAAAGCATTTGTTAATAAATCTGTAAGTTTTGACAAATATAATAAACTTATTTATTAGGATGTTTGCATAAAGTCTGAAGTTAAATGATTAATTAGAGATTTTAGAGAATTTATAGGATATACATTATTTCAACTAATGAATTAGTTTTCGAAATGGAAATATCCATGAAATTCTAAAAATATTTTTCTCATTTTACATAAATTTTCTTCTTTATTTTTTAGATAAGAACAATTTGATACCTAGAATAGCAGAATCGG
>JANKKB010029393.1:0-18776 GCA_026225775.1 Bursera palmeri | reverse complement strand
TGCTGAGGAAATTGACAAATGAAATTATGAGCATTAGAAGCTTTGGCTGCTTCGACAACCCCTTCAATTGTGGCATCTTCCTTGCCAAAAAGTATGTTCTCCTTTATTGTTGTTGCAAACAGTGCAGGCTCTTGGCTCACTAGACCCATTTGTGATCTTAGCCACTTGAGTCGTAACTTATCAATAGCAACCCCATCAAGAAGGATTTCTCCTCCCAGTGGATCATAAAACCTTTGTAACAGTGATATAGCTGTGGATTTCCCTGAACCACTAGCACCCACTAAGGCTAATGTCTTCCCTGCTGTGATTTTCAGGCAAAAATCTTTGAAGATTACGCTTCCAGGCCTAGATGGGTATGCGAAAACTACGTGCCTAAACTCAACTTCACCTAAAACATCGTCAAGGATTTCACCTTCCATGTTTTCTGAATCAATCTTGGGGACTCTTTGTATTACCTCCATTATATGTTCTCCTGCCGACATTGCTTCTGCCAAGTACTTCAAGTTGGCTAAACCAGCACCAAACGATCTGATATTTTAACGAACACAATATATATATATATAATCATCAATGATGTTAGCAAAATAATTAAAATAGGCTGGAAAACTAGCAAGTAAGTTAGAAGTTTAGAATATTATAAGGAAGTGCTCTGTTAATCAAAGAATGTAGAATATTACAAAGGCATCTCCCATATACATGGCAAAAAATTAACAATAACATAATTATAGGAGATAACATCTGCAAGTGATGCAGTGTAAGGTGGCAGTCATGTCATGACTAGCGTCTAAGTTGGATTAAGGAATCTAAGAGTTGGCCTAGGGAGTTTAAGAGTTGATTAAAATATCTAAAAGTCTAATTGCTTTGTTTGACTAGTATTTATGTTCTAAGAAGTTAGTTTATTTAACTGTGTTGCATAAGACTTTGATATTTGGTATTAATGTTGTTGCTTAGGACTTTTGGTCTTTTGTGTTTTCATTGCTTGCTTGTATTCCTATAAATTGACAAGACTTTTATGATGTAATTCAAGACTTAAGACTTTTATGATGTAATTGACAAGACTTTCAGTTTCTTGTTTTTGGCTAGAATTTTAACCTCTACTTTACCCTTTTTTCTCTTCAGCCCCGCGTTGGAATGCCAGCAAATCAAGTTTTAATCCTTTCTTGAAATATTTCCATCTTTGTATAACCTTCACATTGTAGACACTTGATTATTCTCTTGATCAATTGTTTTAATATTCCAAAAGGAATTTCTTGCTGTAAAGTCACCCTGAAAATATAGACAAAGATTACTTTGCAACTAAGAGCAATTTAAGGCAAAGGTTTTTACTTACAGGCCACCCTTGGTAATGGCAGATCCAATAGCGTAAACAGTTCCTCCTTGAGCACCATGGTACATAACCATTCTACTACCATAATAAGACATGAAAGCCCAAATAGCAAAAACGATTCCGTTGCTACCAATGGCTAAGCCTTTAGCTAAGCCCTGTTTTAACCCCAAGTTAACTAACCCTTGTTGGGCTGCAGAGAATTCAGTGATCGTTTTGCTTTCATTGACAAAGGAATAAACGGTTCTTATGGAAGATATTGCCTGCTCTGCAATTGTACCGGCCTTATTATACTCTTCTCTCATCTGTCTTGCTATACCGATTAGAGTTCTTCCACAAATTAATCCAGGAACGACCAGAAGCACAACAAAGGGAAATCCAACGATGGTTAGCCTCCATAGCATCAAGAACCCTACTAGATAGCAACCGAAGAATATGGTAGCATTCATCAGAAAGTTTGGGAGCTGTACAAAGTCAGGAAAGAAACTGCTGAAATCACATTAATATGTAAAAAGTTCCTCTTTTCTTTGAATTTGAAAAAGGAAAACTTTTAATATGTCACAAAGATTAAAATAGAACTTTTCGTATAAAGAGAGCTATATTCTTTTCTTAAATCAAATATGATCAGATGGATAACCTTTTCACTAATAACATCTTGAATTACGAGAGTATCATTAGAGACGCTTGTGATGACCTCTGCGGTGCTTGTTACATGCAAATCAAAGTAACCCAAATCTTGCCTTAACACTGCTTTTAAATATCTGGCTCTCATTCTTGCTGCTTGCCTTTCTCCTGTCCTTGTCCAACAATATCCCTCTAATATTTCCCAGAAACAAAGAAAGAGCGAGTAAAAGTTAAGCATAATATCAATTAATTAAACGACAAAATTTAGAAGTCTATCCCTTACCATATATGATGTTTCAATTTTATATGTTTAGTTAGGGAGAGTTGTACAGGAAAGAAAATATTATAAAAAATTGAAAGTTTTTGATGAGATCATCCCACATTTATTTTAAACACTGGATGATTACTCAAAATTGCATCATCACATTCAATTCAAACTCACCTAGGAAACAAGCAAGCCATCCACCACAAGCAATGTACAAGAAAAACACTGTATTCTGTCACCCACAAAATGACACCCGAGTTAGCCTTTATGTGCGCTGGTGCTAGATGTGTGTGCGCAACAGAAATAGAGAATTAGAGCGAGAAGGGAAGTAGCTAGGTGATTAACCTTGTTAATGTTATGAATGAAGGTATTTTCGGTGACAGTTGATGCTCTGCCAATATTGTTCATTAGTTTACTAGTCAAAAACAACCGCAAAGGTGTATTGAGCCCATCCCCGACTGCTCCGATGAATCCCAAAGCCATCAACAACATATCCACACCATCTGCATGCATGAAAATGGATCTTATGGACCCCTTCTTTTTCTTCACCTGACTTTCTTTCCTTTCTCTAACCATTTTCAGAGAAACCATGACAAAATATTGCAAGAATAATGTTCTCACGACACTTTATATAGCATTCGCTTACTTTGAGTCCTAAAGGGTTTGTCTAGTAATAGAAGAAATGGAATGTTGTAAATGAATAAAGAAAGAATATTTCAAACTTGAAAGTTAATTCTATTGACTCAATTGACCGTCACCTTAAGATATTGGATTCAAGAGTCGGTGGTAGTGGTTATTGACTATTGGCAGCACAAGTTGACCAATCAGTTCACCTCTCCTATGAATTCAGTCCCGTATACCTCATTGTACGTGTCAAACAAGTTCTCAGTCCGCACCGAAAAACAATAATATATATATTCAAGTTCGGTGGAAATAAATTCAGTAATAACATAATTAATGCTTGACTGGGTTAGGTTAGTAATATGCAAATGCAGAAGAGGTGATACGGCACTGATATAATGGGATAAAGTGGCTAGTAG
Organism: Bursera palmeri; assembly: GCA_026225775.1. Classification (NCBI taxonomy): domain Eukaryota; kingdom Viridiplantae; phylum Streptophyta; class Magnoliopsida; order Sapindales; family Burseraceae; genus Bursera; species Bursera palmeri. Next base: position 15,523 of record JANKKB010029393.1, on the reverse strand, counting down.
ACTGATATTTGCCGGAGCACGTGATCAACTTTAGTTGTTTATTTTACCGAATACATTTTATACACCTCATTTCTCTGAAGATTTTTAAATTAAATCTATTCTATACACCCTTTTAAAAATTACATATATCTTTGTTAAATTTAATTAAATATAATGTTAATTAATTTAGTAAGTTTCTAGAAGTATATTTTCTTTGTATTTGTTTGATTATCAAGAAAGTACGTGAAATCTTGCTTGAAAATCGATTTTTAAAAGATGAGTTTTTTTTTCGGTTGATTTACAAGTTTATCGAAGTAAGACTTTTATACAATTTGAGGCAATGGAAATTTTTGTTTGATTTACCATAGAGATTGTAGAGACTAGGTTGTGGGAAATATATTTATATTTCTTTTTTGTTAAATTGAGTTTTGGTAAATGATATGTGAATATAAAACATAGGATTTAATAGGAAAATATATAATAGGTAATTCTAATTTATTTATACTATAGTTTTCATTATCTTGTCTTAATATTAATTTAATTTATGGATGATTTAGTATTTTATCAAAATCGGCGTTTGTCAAATACTTTTAGGATTTTTATAGCCTCAATCTCAAATAAAACATTGAACATGTTAAAAACTGAAACACCCCCTCGACTTGATTATTTTCTATAATTTTCTTTTTTGGTCACTTATATCTGCACTGAATTGCATGAAAAAAGCCTGAAATTTAATTTAGTATAGTAATACCTAATAAATTGATGTATAGATAGATAATCGAAGTTATAAAAATATTCACAACATTCAATTTTGAAGCACAAACACAATAATTCACTCTTGACATTTCTATTTAATTACAGAAAAAATTTCAAAGATCTTTTATATAACCTCTCCTATCATAACATGAAGTGCCATGCATCTTTGCATATGGCTTAACCGACTTACGTATTAATTTGTTGATGTTGAGTATTTTGGAGGCTAACCATCGCGTAGTAAGCTCCTTCAGGTCTCTTGGCCAACAAATGTTGGTGAGTCCCCTTTTCAACCACGCATCCTTTATCTAATACAGCAATTTGGTTACAGTTTTGTATAGTACTTAATCTATGTGCTACCATTACACTAGTCCTCCCCACCATCAAGCGCTCAAGTGCATTTTGCACGAATTTTTCAGATTGACTATCAAGTGCGCTAGTCGCCTCATCCAACAGTAACATTGTTGGATTCTTCAATATGGCTCGGGCAATTGCAATACGTTGCTTTTGACCTCCGGACAACTGTATTCCTCTGTCACCGCACCATGTTTCATAACTGTTATTTAGTCCCATAATGAAATCATGAGCATTGGCTGCCTTCGCTGCCTCAATAATTTCTGATTCATCAATTTTCTCCCATGCACCATATATAATGTTTTCTCTTATGCTACCAGCAAATAATGTAGGCTCTTGACTCACAAGTGCAATGTGTCTTCTAAGGGACCTAAGGTGATATGATTTTATATCTCTACCATCAATTTTTACTACACCTTTTAAGGGGTCATAAAATCTTTGGATTAAACTGATAATTGTCGACTTGCCGGAGCCACTTTGACCGACTAAGGCAGTCGATTTTCCAGCTTCGATGTTGATTGAGAAACCTTTGAAAATCATCACATCAGGTCTAGCTGGGTATGCAAAGTGTACATCCTCAAGTTCTATATGACCTGTAATTTTTTCAGGTTGGTAACCTTTAGGATCATCAGGCTCAATTTTTGTGTACCGGTCCAATATGGCAAACACTGACGCAACAGCATCTGAGCCTTGGACGAGGTCTGTGGTCATGCTGCCAGCATCGGCTATGACATAGCCCGTGGTAACTAAGATCAATATCGTCTCAAGAACGGCTGTTGCAGAAATGTAGCCATGAGTGATAAGCTTGCCACCATACCAAAAATTTAAGGCCCAAGTCAAAGATGTTATGCACCGAGTGAAGGCTAGGACTAAAGCTGCAAACCATGATTGTCGAATATTCTCTCGCCTTGGGCCTTCTTGAGCCTCTTCAAGCATTTTCACAATCCGATCTTGGGAGGAGAAAGCAGTGATGGTTCTAAAATTGAAGACAGCCTCAGCAGCAAGCTTGCTGCTTTCATCTTGGGCTTTTAGGGCCTTCTTTGACAAGCTTTTCAGTAGTACTTTCCTAGTGTAAATGCATACAGTCACGAGAGGTTGGACTGCTATTATTACTAATGCAAGCCTCCATGCAATGATTAGACCCATGGTGAAGGCTATGGCTATGACAGAAGAGGTTTGTACAAGAAGAGCCGCACGATCGACCACCAAATTTCTCACCTACCAACCATCAAAGAAAGAAGATCACTAGTTCTATATGTATAATCAAATGCCGACAAATTATATATATAAACAATTAAAAAAAATTATCAATTGCGACGATTGGTAGATTTAAAAAAAAAAGTTGGTAAATTAATACATACTGCGTTAGCATCCTTGGAAAGTCGAGAGTAAATAGCACCACTAGAGTTTTCATCTTGATCAAACCATCCAACTTCAAAAGTAATTATCTTTGAAAGCATCCTCTCTCTTATCCTCTTCGTCAGGTACTCTCCCATATAAGAAAAGTAGTAATGCTGACTGATATTAATCAGAAACGAGAACACCGCTAACGCAATAAAACAAAAGGAATACATCCTTGTCTTCTCTTTAATCTCAACATGATCCGTCAAGAAAGACATCGATATCATCGAACCCAATAAGAGGGAATTAACTGGCTGTACTGCACCGACTAAGATTGCACTTAAACACCCTAAGCTTGCTTGTTTCCATTCTGGAAGACTGAAAGCTAACAATCTTCTAAAAGATGGTACAGGCAATTTTTTGTAATCCTCTACATTGCTTTCTTTCTGATCTGCAACTCCCGCACTTGCTCCAAAAGAGTTTGCAGAATTTGAACGACTGACCAATGAAAGTCTGCGACTGCTGGAGTTGCTTATGTCCAAGTTTGATAGAGAAGACTGGCTATGCATGGCTGTATTGACGTCGCTAATCTCTTGTGGGGTTGTTTTTTCCTTTTCAGTTTGTTGAAGGCGTACAAGTGAAGCGTAGAGACTATTCTCATCTCGTATTAGCTCCTCGTGGGATCCGATTTCCATGACTTGGCCATCTTGAACCACGGCAATGACGTCTGCCTCTCGGATTGTAGAGAGACGGTGAGCAATGATGATAGTGGTGCGTCCAACCGTAGCATTGTTAAGTGCTTCTTGGACGACACGCTCGGATTCAGAATCTAACGCGCTTGTTGCCTCGTCCAGGAGAAGGAGTCGGGGTGCTTTGATTATTGCTCGTGCAATGGCAATTCTTTGCTTTTGTCCTCCTGATATTTGAACTCCTCCGTCGCCAACCTGTTTAAATAGTCATGTGTACGAATAAGATTTGTAAATAGAATTTTTTTAATTTTAAATCTCAATTATTTTGATCTAAATTTATACTAAAAAATTTGCATAAAAAATCCTCCTCTATATTATTAATGTATAGTGGACGTGATGCCTAGAATCTATTCACAATCACAACTGCTCCTCTCAAGGAAAGTGAAGTAATTGCAACTTGGGAAGCAAAGGGCTAATTAATAGCTTTGAGTGACCAAATCAAGCGTACAGCTAACAAATATTTATTACTCTTTTTAAAGATCGAGGACATATATACAGAAGAATAAGCAAAGAATAAAATACAATTGTTATAACTTCAATAAGAATCATTAATTATAATAATACCACTATTCAAGGCTATTCTGAAGTAGAAACAATGAAGATCAATAATTTTGTTTCAGTTACTTTGTATGTTAGATTAAATGGATCGGCTAGCTAGGCGACAAGCAGGACTAACCTGGGTATCATACTGCTCAGGAAATTGAGAAATGAAATTATGAGAATTAGATGCTTTGGCTGCTTTGACAACCTCTTCAATTGTCGCATCTTCCTTTCCAAACAGAATGTTCTCCTTTATTGTCGTTGCAAACAGTACAGGTTCTTGGCTTACGAAACCCATTTGGGATCTAAGCCACTTGAGCTGCAACTTGTCAATAGCAAAGCCATCAAGAAGGATTTCTCCTCTAAGTGGGTCATAAAATCGTTGTAATAGTGCTATTACTGTGGATTTCCCTGAGCCACTACCACCGACTAAGGCTACTGTCTTTCCCGCTGGGATTTTTAGGCAAAAGTCTTTGAGGATTATGCTTTCAGGCCTTGATGGGTATGCGAAGTCTACGTGCCTAAACTCAACTTCACCTGAAACATTGTCTCGGACTTCACCTCCCATGTTATATGAATCAATGTTGGGGACTCTTTTTATCAACTCCATTATACGTTCTCCTGCTGACTTCGCTTCTGTGAAGTACTTGACGTTGGCTAAACCAACACCAAAGCTCCTGAGATACATTAACAAGAAACAAGGTGATTTTATCAGTGATCTGGAACAAAATATAGTACTTAAACAGGGAAAACAAGTAATACAAACAAGACAACTAAGAACATTAAGCAAGGGCAAAGGCGATGTTTACATTCCACCGATAGCCAGGCAGGCTCCAACAGTGAAAACGGATCCTCCTTGAGCACCATGGTACATGACCAATCTACTACCATAATATAACATGAAAGCCCAAATAGCATAGTTGACTCCATTGCTACCGATGGCTAAGCCTTTAGCCAAACCCTGCTTCAACCCCAACTTGACTGACCCTTGTAGGGCTGAAGAGAATTCAGTCATGGTTTTGCTTTCACCAACAAAGGAATAAACAGTTCTTATAGAAGATATTGCCTGCTCTGCTATTGTACCAGCCTTATTGTACTCTTCTCTCATCTTCCTCGCTAAACTCATTAGAGTCCTTCCATAAATTAATCCAGGAATTACCAGCAGCACGATAAAGGGAAATCCAACGATGGTTAGCCTCCATAGAACCAAGAAGCTAACGAGATAGGAACCCAAGAATGTGCCAAAGTTAGTCAAAAAGTTCGGGATCTGTAACAATTCGGAGATTTGATTGATATATAAGCAAAGAAAAGCTGAAATCATATTAATATAATTACTTCTTTTAAGAGGAAAACTTTCAATTTCTCTGAAAAGTTAGAAGTACACTTCTTCAGGAAATCAAATGGGTATCAGTTGGACAAACCTTTTCACTAATAACATCTTGGATCAGAAGACTATCATTAATGACGCTTGTTATAACCTCTGCGGTGCTTGTGGCTTGCAAATCAAAGTATCCCACATCTTGCCTCAACACAGCTTTCAAATATCTGGCTCTTAGTCTTGTCGTTTGTCTTTCACCTGTTCTTGTCCAACAGTATCCCTCTAAAATTTCCCATAAAGGAAAAAAAAAGTGAACAACAATATCAATTTAATTTTAAATTATTTTTAGTAAAAACTTCATCATGAAATGAACACCCACCTATGAAACAAACAAGCCATCCTCCACAGGCCAAGTACACGTAAATCTTTGTGTTCTGTCACCCACGTAGAAAATTAGATCCCGTTTAGTCTTTATGTGTGCATGATGTCAACAAAAAGAGAAAGATAGAGGAGGGAAGTAGTCGAAAATTAACCTCGTTAATATCATGGGTGAACACATCTTCGGGGACAGTTGATGAACTACCAATATTGTTCATTAATCTACCACTCATGAACACCCCCAAAGGTACACTGAACCCATCACCGAGTGCTCCGATGAATCCCAAAGCCATCAAAAACATATCCACACCGTCTGCTTGCATGAAAATGGATCGTATAAACCCCTTCATTTTCTTCACCTCACAGCTGCCTTTCTTTTCTCTGGCCATCCTCGAAGAAATGAAACCAACCAAGTGAAAGATTCTCACAACACTTTGTTGCTGCTTTCTCTTACTTGCTTCCAAAAGGGAGAGAATCAAAAGATTCTCACCATTGTATTCCCCCAAAATGTAATATTTACGTTCATTTAGCAAATTTAATAAATAAATTTTATGAATCTAAGATTTTCAAGCAAATATCCATTTTTAAGGATATATTTTCACATTTTAAAGTTCGAGCTAACTATTAGATCCAAAAATCTCCAAAATTTACATTTTCATCCTTATATTTAAGTGAACACAAACTTTCTTACGTTCGAATTTTTTGATCTACATTAAACATAATGGTCAAAATATTGGTTTTGAAAGCTCAAATCTCAAGGGTGTTCATAAAAAGCTTCATGATTAACAGATGGAGATCTAACTAATCACACAGTTGACTTGAATTGTTTACTTCCTCTTATAATATATATAATATAGATTGTGATCTTCATCAAAGACAATAGCAAATGGAACTTCAGCTGCTCATATTATTAACAACTTCCTAGGTAGCTTTTATTACAAGGACAAATTATTCAACTACCAATTAAGTATATTTTTTTCTTCTCCAAACTGAAAATTTTATATTATGGAATGGGATAGTTGTTTACTGTGAAACATAATTAAACATTTAATTAAAGATATTAATATGCTGTATAACACCTATATATCTACTTCTTCAATTTATAGGAGGGAAAAAAACTTCAAACACCGTGAGATAAGTTAAGTAACAACGTCATCATTGTCATTGGGATGGTAACATAAGCATTCTAAATATATACTGTGGTTAAAAAAAAGGTAATAAATATAAAAATTATCAGATCAGTTAAAAAATTCAGATTAATTGATATTGAAGCATAAATACATATACTCACTCTTGTTGTTTATACATATAATTATATACACTTAAAAATACAAAGCACTTATGACCTCTATAAGATGAAGTGCCATCTTTTAATTAGTTGATTCTCGACTGACTAGCTAGTATATTCTGTCGGGCTCTTTGGAGGCTAACCAATGTGTATTAAGCTCCTTTAGGTCTCAAGCTCTCTAATTTTTAAAGTTTTGGTTTGTCATTTTCTTTCAATGGATTTTTGGGTTTCGATTTCTTTTTGTTTTATGGGTTTATGCTTTCGTTTTTTTTTTTTTCTTTTTTTGGTGGGTTTTTCGTAATAATGTTGACACATCCAAGAGTTTTGTCTGAGATCTATACGAGTGGTATTGGACGTTTTTATTAGAGGAGTTAAGATTATTGAAATTATCTTGAAATTTATTATTGAAACAATTGTTTAAAGAAAAAATTACCTTTGGGTTGGAAGTATTCAAGCATATAATTTTACTTTTTCTTTTTGTTTTTGGTTTTTTAATCTATAAAAAGAAGAAAAGAAGCTGTGAGGACAAAAAGGATTGTTAATAAAATTTTGGAACTCATTTAGTTCAATTTTGCCTCAAAATTGTTTTATTTAGCCACTGAAATAACGAGAGAATCCCTTGTCAGTCTTAGTAGGCAAGTCAAAAATCCCAATACAACGTGAATTCCAACCTTGTTATTTCCAAACAAGTGTACGAGGGAACAGGGCTGACATCACTAGCCTTAAATCAACTATAAAAGGTGCTTTATAACCCAAAACAAGGTATGTACAAAAAATTCTATTTAAAAGAAAAGAGAGAGAAAATACAGAAAATAACCAAACACAACCAACCATTGCCTTCTCCATCATAACTCTTACAACCAGAGAAAATGACTCCGTGCATTAGCTAAAAGTAGATAAATATTGATTTCTTTCTCCCAAAGGTGAAAACAAACTTTTATTATCCCCGAAACATTTCCTTTAAAGGGAATTGTCGCCAAATATCCAAAACATAGTAATTACACTACTCGCCAACTGCATCTTAATAACAATATCTCCGCTTATCATTAAGAGGGGAACAACTTTTCACCACGAAATATCCATGTTTTGCTTACTTGAACGTCGGAGCATTAACGTCAGTGAAACATCTGGCACCTCTTGACCGTTTTCTTTATTTTTCAGTGATAAGAGATATATAGCATAAGCAGTTCAAAAACTATCTTTATCAAACAAAAACTATCTTTTTGTAGATTCGAGGGATCTTATTGAAGTTTAAGATCACATCTTTGTATTTCCGATCATCACCCATTTCAAAAGTCAAACCAAACCACTTTTAAACTTTCAATCAAGACTGAGCTCCTAATCACTTACCAGAACCGACAAATCTCAAACTTTCTTTTCTGGTCGCATCTTTTATTGTTAGAATATCATTTGGTGCTAATTCTTGGCATCAACAACAGGGGTGAACATTAGAATATCAATTGATGTTAATTCTTGGCATCAACAACATGGGTGAACATCTTCGGGGTCAGTTGATGAACTACCAACATCGTTCATTAATCTACCACTCATGAACACCCCAAAAGGTGCACTGAACCCATCACCCAGTGCTCCGATGAATCCCAAAGCCATAGAAAACGTATCCACACCGTCTGCATGCATGAAAATGGATCGTATAAACCCCTTCATTTTCTTCACCTCACAGCTGCCTTTCTTTTGTTAAGTTTTTCTGTACCCATTCTCACAGAAATGAAAACAAGCAAGAGTAAGATTCTCACAATACTTTGTTGCTGCTTTCTCTTACTTGCTTCCAAAAGGGTTTGCTGAAGAGGTATCTTGCGGATGCAGTGAGAACTACAATTTAAGAGAGATATATGCAATCTGTATATATTAAATTTATGAAAACGTGCAGTGATAGGACCGATGACGGCATATCAGGATTTTGATCTTGGGGCTGGGTATAAAAATAAAATTAGAGTACACTTAATTATGCATAAAATAATTTGGGGGGCCAGTGCAAAAACAAGGATTATTTAATAATTAAAAAAACAAGCAGCCTAGATGACATGAGTATTACTATATTTACAGGGATGACTCCGTTTACCTTCCCAAATTTGAGTTCATTTGAGTTCTCTTTCTTTCTCATAGACTTGCTTCTACATCACATATCCGCACCATCTGCATGCATGAAAATGGATCGTATAGACCCCTTCAATTTCTTGACCTCACTGCCTTTCCTTTACCTAAACATTCTCACATCCAAACAAGGCTAAGATTTTCACAAAACTTTGCTATTGCTTTCCCTTACTTGTTTCCGAAAGGGTTTGTTTCTTAAGAGTGGCATACACCAGACATGTCTTGCGTATGCAGTAACAGTTATTTTTAAGGGTTTGTTTCTTTTATGTTTTTAAAATATCTACTTCCCTATCGTTAAAATTATGAGTGATATTATATATATAAAGTCTTATATACAAAGCTTATATATAAAGTGTTATGGCATCAAATAAATGATAAAAGGAACATATAAAAGTCAAACAATAAATATTAATAAGTAATGTGACATAAAACGACTAATTCTATATCACTTTGTATATATATATATATTGTATACATTGCATTACTCTAAAATACTTTTGTAACAAATGGCATTTCACCTATATGTGACACATATTCCATGCATGATTGATGTACAACACATAAAAAAACCTTATTGACTTGTACATTAATCTTGGCCAAGTCAATACATCCACCCAAGTGTAAGTTGATAACTTTAAGATTCTTAAAATACCATTTATTTCTTTTCTGTATTTCAAGTTTTAATAGAAAATTAATTAAAACTTCTATGTTTAATGTGAAATATACTTGTCAAACCTTGATTAGATGGTTGTCCAACATCATCATGTTGATCATATTGATATAATATAATGGATATACCTTAAACTTTTTTTCTTTATAACGTGGTCTTTGTTCTGTTCGATGTGCACTTGAATGAAATAAGAGTTTTCTACTTGTTGACTTTCAATCTCTCTATTTGTTTTTTCTTTCTTTCATTTACACTCATTGACATTTGTCTCACGCAATAGTTAGACAATTCCCTTAAAATCCCACCATTTACCGACCAATAACTTAGTGCTGAAAAATTGTTACAACAAGAAATGGGGTTTACTTGGATGAGTATATTGAGATCAAGTGAAGAAGAAACCTTAATTACAGATCAAGAAAATGGAGTACTTGACTCAATATATATAACATGTGTTTGAGAATCTCTGCTGCGAGTGTTTTCCTTGTTATTTTGGACAGTGAAGATGCATGGAACTACTATATCAAAAGTGAACCAAAAAGGGTCATCATTTCCTTCTGTTCAGTGGATCGGGTGCTCTTCATACATTAATTTAAACTCTAATTTTGTTAATCAATGAGTTCTGAATATTGTAGAAGGTTGGGCACAATAGAGAGTTTTTGTATTTCATGGGGATTCATCTTGGACAAATTGCAAGGGAGAATCTGACGCATAAGTAATACAGAAAACTTGATACTAGATTAAACACAAACTTTAAGCTACGTATTAGACTATTTTAGTCATTTGCATGCGGTTGGATCAATGAAATTAATTGTGGTACATTTTCATCAAAAGTATGTCTTTTTTGTTGACCCTATCCTTGAGATTTTTTGCACATTACAATATAGAATATATAAAGAAAATAAAAATCAAAATACTAATAAATATATAAATAATAAAAGTTAAAAAGAAATTTACACTATTTAATCTATTGATTGTTGACTGAGTTAGACTAACTAGTATTATGTGGAGTTCTTTGTAGGGTAACCAATGCGTAGTAAGCTCTTGTAGGTCCTCTAGTCAACAAAGATGGTGAGTCCCTTTTTCTATCAAGCGTCCTTTATCTAATAAAGCAATTAAGTCACAATTTTGTACAGTGCTTAATCTATGTGCTGTCACCACACTAGTCCTCCTAACCATCGCACGCGCAAGAGCATCTTGCACCACTTTTTCTGATTGACTATCAAGCGCACTGGTTGCCTTATCTAATAGTAAAACTACTGGATTTCTTAGTATGGCTCGGGCTATTGCAATACGTTGCTCTAGATAATTGCACTCCCTTGTCTCCACACCACGTGTCGTAACCATTATTCAGTCTGGCGATGAATTCATGAGCATTTGCTGCTCTAGCTGCCTCAATGATCTCTGATTCATCGATTTTATCTGATACTCCATATATAATGTTTTCCCTAATGGTATCAGCAAACAATGTGGGCTCTTGGCTAAGAAGTGCAATATGTCTTCTAATTGACCTAAGGTGATATAATTTTGTATCTCTACCATCAATTTTCACTACACCTTTTAAGGGATCATAAAATCGTTGGATTAAACTGATGATCGTTGATTTACCAGAACCACTTTGTCCAACCATTGCCATAGATTTTCCAGCTTCTATGTTGACTGAGAAACCGCTGAAAATCAATATATCAGGTCTAGCAGGTTATGCAAAATGTACATCTTGGAGCTCTATATGACCTGTTAATTTTTCAGGTTGGAAACCTTCAGGATCGTCAGGCTCAATTCTTGTGTGTCGGTCCAATACCGAAAAGATTGCCCCAACAGCATCTGAGCCTCTAGCCAGGTCCGTTGTCATGCTAGCAGCATCGCCGAGGACGCCGCCCGTGCTGACTAAGATCATAATGATCTCAAAAAGCGCTTTAGAAGTAATGTACCATGGGAGATAAACCTACCACCGAACCAAAAATCTGGAGCCCAATTGAAGGTAACAATGCTTTGGGAGAAGGCAAGTCCTACACCAGAAAACCACGATTGTAACAAGCTCTCACGCCGCGGGCCTTCTTGGGCTTTTCTAGCATTTTCAAGGTCCGGTCCAGGGAGGAGAAGGCAGTGATGGTTCTAAGGTTGGAGACAGCCTCAGAAGCAAGCTTGCTGCTTTTATCTTGGGCTTTTATAGCCTTCTTTGACAAGCTTTTAAGTAGCACCGTCCTGGTATAGAAGCACACGATGACGATAGGTTGGACTGCTATCATCACTACTGCAAGCCTGAAGCCTCCATGCAATGACTAGACCCATGGCGAAGGATGTGGTCACAGCAGAGAATGTTTGAACCAAGAGGGCAGAACGATCACCAACCAAAGATCTCACCTGCCATCAATCAATCAATCAAAAATTGAGATTACTATTCTAGTTAATAAGTGCATAAAAGATAATATCTAAGTACATTTAATAGAACAAATAGGTGTTATATATATTACTCTCATACGCATCATAAAATCAAGGAATTCAAGAATGGATCGGTACATACCACGTTAGCATCTCGATAAGACCATCCAACTTCAAAAGTGAGTATCTTTGAGACCATCCTCTCTCTTAACCTCTTTGTCAAGTGCTCAACCATTTAAGCAAAATTGTAATGCTGAATGACATTAATCAGCACAAGGAGAACACCGATAACCCAAGGAAACACAATGAATAAATCTTCGTCATCTCTTTAATCTCATCATGATCTGTCGAGAAATACACCGATATCACAGATCAAATGGCATAGGCATACACTGGCTGCACTGCACCAAATAAGATTGCACTTGAATATCCCAAGATTGCTTGTTTCCACTCAGGAAGATTCAAGGCTACCAATCTTCTAAAAGATGGCACAGGCAATTTGTTGTAATCCTCTACATTGCTTTCTTCCTGATCTCCAACTCAAGCACTTGCTCCAAAAGAGTTTGCAGAACTTGAACGACTGACCAATGAAAGTCTACGGCTGCTCGTGTTGGTTATGTCCAAGTTTTACATAAAAGACGGGCCATGCATGCTGCACTCAAGTTACTTATCTCTTCTGGGGTTGTTTTTTCTTTTTCCGTTTGTTAAAGGCGCACAAGTGAAGTGAAGAGACCATTCTCGTCTTGTATTAGCTCGTCATGGGATCCAGTTTCCATGACTTGGCCATCTTGGACCACGGCAATCACGACTGCGTCCCGGATAGTGGAAAGACAGTGAGCAATAATAATGGTGGTGCGTCCAACCGCAGCATTGTCAAGGGCTTCTTGAACCACATAGTCGGATTCAAAGTCTAATGGGCTTGTTGCCTCGTCGAGGAGAAGGATTCGAGGTGCTTTGATTATTGCTCGTGCAATGGCAATTCTTTGCTTTTGACCTCCTGACATTTGAATTCCTCTCTTACCAACCTGTTTCATATGATCATATGCAAGTCAAAGCTTGATCTAGCTCAATCACTCTAGTGAATTTAGAACTCTTTTAAGTCTTTAACACCTTCTAATTAATTATATATAATGCAAACATTATTGAAGGATTAATAAATGGCAAAAAAAAAATTCTCTTGATATATTCTGAACAAATATAAGCTTTAGTTTATATGTTATATAGTGAAATTGTTGATCTTCACAAGGTAAATAAATTAAGATTTTGAGTGGATAAATATAATACGAAATTTGCAAAAGAATACATTATGATAAAGAAATCAATTTGAAATTTTAAAAATTAATATACGCAAATACCGATATAATAGATGTTTGTACCTACCCATCGTATATAAATCTCCAGGTTACAATTTTTGGCATTTTGCAATTAACGAAAGGGCTATTATATTATGATAAGTGTCGGTCTCATTCACTTAATATATAACATTAATTGACAGAAGTGAAAATAGAGTAAACAACTTGCAGAACTAGCAAGTAGCAATTAGGAGGCATGGCGTATCACAGCCAACATACGTTGACTCTTCACTATACTTTATGAGGTCGAAGATATATGAATTTAACAAAACAATAAAGAAACAATAAACTGAAATTTTATTTAACTTCAATGAGACAAGCATTTAAAATTAATACCATAATTTAAGCTTATTTTTGAAGCAGAAGCATCACTCAGATTCTCTTTATTTCAGTCGTTTTGTGTGTTAGATGAGTCAACTAGCTAGGCGACGAGCACGACTAATCCGGGTATCATACTGCTGAGGAAACTGAAATGAAATAATGCTCATTATAAGCTTTGGCTGCTTCAGCAACCTCTTCAATTAATTGTGGCCTTTGCCAAAAAGTATGTTCTCCTTTATTGTTGTTGCAAACAGTGCAGGCTCTTGGTTTACCAAACCCATTTGTGATCTTAGCCACTTGAGCTGTAACTTACCAACAGCAACTCCATCAAGAAGAATTTCTCCTCCAAGTGGATCATAGAACCTTTGTAGTATTGAAATTACTGTGGATTTCCCTGAGCCACTACCTCCAACTAAGGCTATTGTCTTTCCTGCCGGGATATTTAGACAAAAATCTTTGAAGATTATAGTTTCAGGCCTTAATGGGTATGCAAATTCTATGTGCCTAAACATGGGAGGTGAAATCCTGGAGGCCTGAAACCATTACTCATCAATGAGCTAGGCCAAAATATATATAATAATGAATTATATACTGGAAAACAAGATATATAAATTATAAAACATACAAAAAGTCCAACCAAGCTGATCAATTTAAGGCTAAGGTAATACTTACAGGCCACCCATGGCAATGGCGGCACCAACAGCGAAAACGGTTCCTCCATGAGCGCCGTGGTACATGACCAATCTAGTACCACAATATGACACGAAAGCCCAAATACCAAAAACGATTCAATTGCTGCCAATGGCTAAGCCTTTAGCCAAGCCCTGCTTTAACCCCAACTTGAATGACCCTTTAGGGCCGAAGAGAAGTCAGTGATGGTTTTGCTTTCACCAACAAAGGAATAGACAGTTATTATACAAGATATTGCCTGCTCTGCTATTGTACCAGCCTTATTGGACTCTTCTCTCATCTTCCTTGCTAAACTCATCAGAGTCCTTCCGTAAATCAATCCAGGTATAACCAGAAGCACAACAAAGGGAAATCCAACGATGGTTAGCCTCCATAGCATCAAGAACACAACTAGATAGCAACTGAAGAACATGGCAACTTTCCTCAAAAAGTTTGGGGGCTGTGACAACAAATTCAGACAGTTTGATTGATCCGCTCAAATCATATTAATCTGTGAAAGTAGTTTTTTCTTACTAATAAACAAGGAAAACTGAAATCTAATGGTATGAGATGAATAACCTTTTCACCAATAACTTGGTGAATCAGAAGACCATCACCAGAGACACTTGCTATGACCTCCGCGGTGCTTGTGACATGCATGTCGAAGTATCCCACATCTTGTCTTAACAGTGCTTTCAAGTATCTGCCTCTCATTTGTGTGCATGCGCGCGCACGAAAGAAAGAGAGAAATTAAGAAAGAGGACAAGGGAAGCAGATTATAAACCTTTTTAATGTTACGGGTGAACATATCTCCGGTGACAGATTATGAAGTACCAACATTGTTCATTATTTTACTAGTCACAAACAATCCCAGAGGAACACTGAACCCATCACTGACGGCTCCGATGAATCCCAAAGCCATCAAAAACGTATCTACACCGTCTGCATGCATGAAAATGGATCTTATAGACCTCTTCTTCTTCGTTAACTCACTGAGTTTCCTTTCTCTGCCCATTCTCACAGAAAGAAAATCAAACTAAAGCAAGATTGTTATAACACTTTGTTATGTCTTTCCCTTGCTTACATCCTAAAGGGTCTACTCTGAAGTTCTTAAAAAACAGAGAGAAGTGGCTGAAAGACGGTATGTACTATAATAAACAGATACAGATCTCACCTACATCTATTTTTTTTATATGAGTTATATTATCGATTTACAGTTATATTCCGCTTGATTACTCAATCAATTTAATATATATATATATATAGAGTCAAGCTATTATGACTTAATTTTTTTTACTTAATTTTATACATTATTTAATA